>VOMN01052206.1:0-22608 GCA_014899125.1 Orchestia grillus | reverse complement strand
TCCTCTTACAGCCCTCCGGGCTCACGAACCCTCAACACTTAGACTAACCACTTCCTTAAAAAAAAGCGTTACTCTACTTTATTCGGCAATGTGATAGTATTTATACTGTCACTTGTTGGTGTGGGCGCAGTACAAATGACGCAGTGCGATCTCTCTTGTTCCTGCTTGACCATAAAAGGGTCGAAGTACTCCATCATTGATAATTAAATATCGTAATATAGTACTCTCAGATTTTAAGATTTTTGCAGCAATTGAATTCCGAATCACGTTTCATCGACGCGGTTGCTGATTAAAATACTCACATTGCTTCGCTCATGTCAGCTCTCTCATTAGCGTGTGGCCTTAGTTCATTGTTATTGTGCCACGTATTGTTCAATTGAGACCTTCACACCAAGAATATTACTTGCTGTAGTGACAGCTAAATTAATAAGAGCTTTGATGCACTATTAATTCCTGAGAATTTTGAGCTGCAATAACAATGCATTTCGGCGATAGTTCGTCCGAAAACAGCATGATTCTTGCTAAGGATAAAATTTGAAAGCAATGGAAAAGTTCCTGCAGCATCACAATCCAATGAGAGTGTAATATTCTCAGCGTATTAAAAAAATAGGAAAAACGACATCATTCCGCGGAGGCAGTAAAAGTCTCTACCTGTGTCGCACTCACGCGATGAGTCCATGTGAACAATCCAAAGAATAGCTCACAGTTTGACTTAAGCTGTGCTTGCGTGTATCCAAGAACTACCTAAACAAGGATTAGCCTGCGTGTGAATTTAGGCTATGTTGTACACAGTGACCGGATCAAAACGGGAAGAAGAAAGAAGTAGGCAGTGAGACTTGTGTGGTGCTTGCGAGGTGTTGGCTCGGTGGTGTGGCCTTCAGGGCAGAGTGACGGTTAGTGTGGTTGTGGGTGCAGCAGTGAGTGTGTGCGTGCCTCCGTCGGTCCCGCACAACGGTCTTCTCTGCACGTGAGTTCATCTTCTATATTTCACTCAATTAACTATTTGCCATCAAAAATTGTTCAGCTGAGAGGTCCGTGCGGAATGCAATGCAGCGTGAGTGTGGGTAGCACACATTTATAAAGAGCTGCAGTGGTGCCTCGCGGCAGCGATCTGCAGTGCTCTCAAGCACTATTTTGCACTGCACGTTCTCAAGCATCGTATTTGATTGTGCAGTTATCAGGTTGGGCTTATATTGTTTGCTTGAGTGGAGTTCTAGAAAGAAGAATGCGTCTCACCTTAAAGTTTCTGCCGTTTTTTGTGGCTCAATTTCGTCTGCTGTATTGCCATTTTTCACTGTCGACGAACAAAAGTACACAGCCATAACCATACAGATTAATGTCTTAAATTTCATACCCTAAATTACATAGTTTTTTTTGCAAGTCAGCTGTGATGGCACACCGCAAGCTTTATGTAGTCTTGCCAAGTTTCTCTGATGCCCGTGATATTGCACACCCGGAACCAGGTTCTCCGTCAGGCATAATCACGGTTTTGCCTTGATTTTCGTACAACGAGAAACGAACGCCTGCTTATTGCTCGAAGTTTCGGATTGTTTCTCAGGTATATTAATGGTGTTCTAGGGTGCAACCCAAAAGTAATTTTTTTCATGGCATCGAGAAGTGACGATATTGGCAGAATTTGATTTCTTTCTGACGTTTTCGGGACTATGAAAGAGTGTGTGGCCCTTTAATAAGCAACCAAATTTAGGTGTCCGAACATGGCGTGTGGAATGGTAGGTAGTTTACCTAGTTTACAGTTTGGCCAAACTATTCTTAACAAGATTTAGAAGTAAAGCTGATTTACCCCACCAATATTGATATTTTTTTTACCGTTTTTGATGAACCGGATTCATGTGATACTTATTTAACTGTGTGCAATGTTAAATCAGTTTTGCAAAAAACAGTGGGTTTTTAGTCTTTTAATCAAATTTTAAGGCGACAGAAAAACTCAACTTGGGGAAGAAAACTCTGCGCTAAAATTTCTTAGATGTTTTTCTCGAAGGCAAGCTACATCGCTGAATTAATCGAATTATTAGTCCTGTACTTTGTTAGCATCATAGTGTACTGAGAAATATTTACCGCTATGAATTTTGAATACGGATTCTAGTCATTGGAAACATTGATTTGTCTGGTGTTGGATATGTGTATTTAAAACACTCCTCGTGGTATATCATGCACGACTTGCCCAATAGCCAGCGTTGAAAGGCAAAACGCGTTCGTATATACGTACCCTCCTGTGGTAGCCTGCTCTTGTTATGTTTTTATATTCTAGTTAGATAGACTAGCAGCGAGCAATAAATCCTGCTTAGTCTAGAACACACGTTAAAGAGCAGCTGTTATCATTTACTCTTGAACTTTACAAGGGATGAAGTTGTCTCTCTTTTATACGACTCAGCGAGTTTAAAGTCAACATCCACTCGTCCGTTTCATGAAAGCATAGATGAAATAAGTGCCATACTTAATTTTTTTGAATACTTCTTCTAATTTCTCAAATTTTTTGGAGAACTCTGTAAAATTCATTGAAGTTTTTCGAACATCCAATAATCAATCATGACGGTTCACGATGATGATTAACTAAATGAACCTTCAGTCATTTGCAACACCTATTTAAAGTTTTGAATTGTAAGAAAATTCAATTTAATATTCATTCAGTGGTGATGTATACATCACCAATGCGTTTGGTCGGTCGAATGTTCTTCAAAAAACATGACTGCCAGGTAGGCATTGCTGTCAACTTTGAACATCGAACGGTCGATTTCCTTGTACACGTATTTTCCCGTCCGCTGGAATGGATCTCAAAGTGAAATGTTCGTTTTATCATCTTCCATGTAGGAAGTTCTTCGTGGCAGCCAACAATCATTTTTCCTCGTGAAAAATTAAATTTTTGCTGTCAAACATTTCGTATCACGTATGCCATGAAGCAGGTAACAAATTTTCAAACTTGATTTGGGTTTATTGTATAAAAATGATCACTTCGAAAGCCTCAATTCAGTGGAAGAAAGCTGATGTTTCTTTAGCCATTGTAATCTGTGTAGTGTAGTAGTACTATACAAAAGTAAAGCTCTTACGCTCTGTAGAGCATGTTGCAATAATAGAGCTCAAGTTACAACCGCTTAACGTTACCGTATGTTCAAGATGAAACTTGACTCTGAGATGCGATTGTTGGCCAGTGTCTTCGTTGGAGAAATTTGCGACTTTACAGACAGTGTTATGTCAAATAACAATGATGAAACAGTTAAATAGTCATGATGTTTATCTGAGTGTAAAAAGTAATTTGTTATGATCTTATTGGTGTATGATTGATGAGACCATCTTAATGCTGTTTTACTTGCGTGGTAAAAGTTGCTACGTCCGCTTTTAGTCTACCTGCGTCTTGCCTTTGTACGAACTCTATTTCTAGCCCTGTGCAACTTGTTCTAGTACGGGAGTTCTGAAGTACAATATGGCAAAATGAATTGTTTTTAGGTTACCCGTGCAATTGAAGAAATGAATTTACAAAAATTGAGCAACTGTGTAATTTTCCGAGTTTTCTAATGGGCGAGTGTGTTCTACTGCCTAATGGGAAGGGTCAGATTTTCTTTCTCGGATTCATTGAACTCGTAAATTATGAACTTAAAGCATTTCCAATGTACATTATGTATTTTTTTCAATAATTAAAGAAGTTCTCTTTTAGAATTGAAATGACTGTTAAAATAAATTCCAAAACATTGCAGACGCAGTGGAAGTACAGCAGTTGAAAATTTTTGGAGTTGATTTTAAGGAGTAACGAGCTAATACCTAGCCGTTAACCCTTCGTGCCCTAAGAATGCATAGATGTCCTCTTTCAGGTATAGTGTATTATTGGAAAATTAAAACTACTATTGGGACGTATAGGTCATTTTTCAAAAGAGTAGGAGTTACAATATCTTTTATGAAAACGTCGTAGACATACTTTTGTTGTTTACACTTATGTTACGAAGAACGCGTCAATGTATTTTTTCCGTGCGTAAATTAATTCAGGGCATAAAGGGTTACGTCACTAGCGCCAGCACGGTGACATGGAACTGCCTCTCTCTTGTCTGCGCCTTGTTAGCCGATGTGCGCAGCGTGTTTGGTAAATACGAAGCTCCGTAGCACTCGTGCAGTCAAATGGTCGCCATGGAGAGACGTGCACATTAATGGAAGAACTGGGGCTGAAGAACGTCTTTGTGGCTTCATTCATGTTACACCGTTCTCAACTTATGTATCCTATTGAAACATATAAAGTCGAGCTACGTTTTTAAAGATGCGATTCCGATGTTGTGTATCATTATCACGGGTGACAAGGAATACTTCTAGCATTTGACTAAGAGGTCTTCTGTGAACCAAAGCAGGATGGTATATTTTTTCCGTCTCTGCTGCTGCAGACTGAAAAGTTTTATGAAAATTCATGCTATTAATAAATGGCTGTATATTTTTTATTTTGGCTAATGTGAGATGAAGTTAATTTAATCAACATTTTGGAAGAACAACATGAGTTTGACTCGTGACGGTTGAATAATTATGAACAGAATTTCAGTTAGTCGGTGTGAAGAAGTAAAATAATTTTCTGACTCACGACGACAATCACACAGGGGCGTGTCCTGTAGTGTGCTCTTGGACCCTGGGGGGGAGGGGGAGGGGAGGGCTGGCTCGTATAGGTCATAACGTAGTGTGAGTTGACTCAGAGTGTGTTTGAGTGAACTCGTTCTCTTATGTTCCTAAATCTTTTTGTATTCCAGTGCATGCATGTGATGAGTGCATGCATGTGGTGAGTGTATGCATGCGGTGAGTGCATGCATGTGGTGAGTGTATGCATGTGGTGAGTGCTTGCATGCGGTGAGTGTATGCATGCGGTGAGTGCATGCATGTGGTGAGTGCTTGCATGTGGTGAGTGTATGCATGTGGTGAGTGCATGCATGCGGTGAGTGTATGCATGTGGTGAGTGTATGCATGTGGTGAGTGTATGCATGTGGTGAGTGCATGCATGTGGTGAGTGCATGCATGTGGTGAGTGCATTCACCACATTTCTAGGCTGGAGACGAGAACATCTGTCAGCACGCCACTCGGCCAGGTAGGCTGTGGGGCTGCGGGTGAGGGGAAGTGGCAAGAGGCTGGGCCCTGTGTCCGGACGGACGTGTGCACATTGGACTTAACTATTCACATGCGTAATTTGTTTATTAATCTCGATGGACTTGCAAAGCCAAGCTTGTTCGTTAGCTGACAGCGAGAGCTTGAATACTTCCTATTTCCATCACTTACGTATGTATGTATGTATGTATGTATGTATGTATGTATGTATGCATGTACAACTGATGATTTTAACTTGATTCGGTTCATATAGTAAACGAAAGTGTTCAGCACACAAACCAGAACGTGCGGAAATTACTCCCATTAGCATACGGAGTCAAAAATGACATTGCGTTGCTTTTTTTAAAGAATGAAAAAGATGGAATTTTCCGTGCTCGCTGCCACACCGCCGATGCGTGCTGACACTGGATGCAGGTGCGGATGACCACCGCGAATGCTGTGAGGACGTGCTGCAGCGCCACCACAGCGGCCTGCCCCCCACATCACGGCACTCGCTGATTGATGCACTACCTCAGAATAGACCAGCACGTTGGCAAACGATCGAGGATTGCGAGCGGCGGCGGTCTGCGGGGCGTGCGCCACCGCCTAAGTTGCTGGGGACGTCGGCCCTGCAAGCACTCAGCTGCCGTCGTTAGGATCAGCTTATGATGTGCAGCTGCCGTCGTTAGGATCACTCCACCTCTGGAAGTGATGATCAACTCATAGAAGTGAACACGGTATGATCAGTTCAGGGAAGGGGTGATCACTTTGAAGAACTTCTCTTCAACCCAGACCAACCAGGTCCCGGTGTGTTGACTAATCAGGGTGTATGCATGTACATGCATCTGTTCCTCGCGTCAGCCTTAATACTCGCGCAGAATCATTTGTTTCAATGGTAAGTTTTGATGGAACTTCGCACCTGCTTCACTGATTTGTTTTCGTTCAACACACATCTGCTTGCCCGTCTAGGATTCCGCTCACAGGTGTGTGTGTGTGATTGTGGGAACGCACTGTGCATGCGCAGTAACCGCACTTTCCACTCTATATTCCCCCAAATTTCAAAATAGAATGTGCTTTAGAATTCGAGACGTTTAGGTGTGGGAACAATAAGTATATTAAAATTAAAAATGTTGAAAGAATTACTTGGTGAGGTGCAAAAAGTTCTAAAAAAGGTTGTAAATACAAATTTTCGAGTAGGAATTGGCTATGGAGTCGGACGTGATATTATGCATCGGGTAGCATGCATTGTCAATCATAATATTATCGGTAATTAGAAAATAGGGTATTCTGATCAATAATTCATGTCAAGACCGCACTCATCTTCGCAATAATCGACGAGCTCTGTAGTGAAATTTAAAAAATACCGACAAAAGAAAGTTCAAGAACGTTGCGCAGCGCTTCTCTTGCGCCCCTGCGACGACTGGAGACCTCGTCTTACAGAGGTCGGTCCCCAGTGCGGACTGTCGTGTGACACAGCGACGACGTCATGCGCTCCCACCACTCGTGAGCACGAGTCTTATTAAGGCTGGTCTCGAGCTGACCCTAAGCAGCGCTCTAATTGCATTCCCTGTAAAAAGTGGGTACGTAGTCCTCGATGTATACGGCCCTTGTTTTGTGCGTGAATTGTTTTGCTTTTGAAAATTTTAGTTCCTAGTATTCAAAATATGTAATCTTTAGACAAGAACTCATGTTCCGAATGCTTGAAACTAAAAACTTTGGCACGAGTCAAATCGTACTTCAAACGAGCAAGCGTCGTGACTCCCCTCATATGTACCCTATGAAATACCAGGGAAGTCTGCAAACTCGGGGTATTTCTTCGGACGCATTTCGTGGCGGGCAACCAGTGTGGGGACACGATGAACGGTGTTGTCTTGCAGCATCATTTGGGAACTTGTCTTTGCGTGAGAAATGTGCATTGAATCTGAGCATCACTCGACAAGCGAAGAGGTATGAGAGTGTCGTCTGTTAGTCTGTCTTGTTAACGTACGTGAAATAATTTATGTCTCAAAGGGGTAGTTCTATTAACCTAGTCGAGCAACCCACAATGTTTTGGTAGAGGCTATTTTTTGTGTCGTAACTAAGTTGGCATCAACTTTCGTTCTTTCTGCTTCTCCTTTCTCTCATTGAAAAGGCCGGTGTCCCGTGCAGACGAACTCCTGTAGAAGTGTTCCCGATACCTAATCTGCACGTTTAATTCTTCAACTTTTATTCTCGTTGAAATGTTCCTAGCGCTTCCTCAAAACTCCTAATTCCTGGATATTGTGGTCACATTTCTTTGTATGCATTAATCTCAACGTAGCCTATTCCCAGTCAAAAATCGCACTCGGCTTGGGGCAGACCGCGGGAAACCACTCCCGAATTCGCGGTGACCGCGGCATATCGGCGACACAGAAATGCCCAATTTGGGACAGGCATCACTTGTGCGGTGTCTGCGCCGCCACGGCCCTAACATGAGGGCCTTCACCGAACTCTTACCCTGCGCAACCTCTGCGCCCTGCAACTCTGTATAAACGACGGAGGCCGAGTGTATTTTGTCTACCGTAAATTTGCGCCGTTCTGCGTAGCATAGGAAACTCTCAGCTTACTATTTAATTCCTGCGATGACTGTCTTGTCTCGAGCCTCACTGCCGTAATCCCATTTCTAACTGGGCAGCTGCTATGCCTGACCGCTCAGGCAACATGCTCAATAGGCAAGGAAACAACTGAAAAGTAATTTCTTCGCTAAAAAACGAACGGCGTCAAAAAGTCTTAGTAATTAGTACTAAGAGGGATTTGGTTTCCGATATTGTGTTTTCACTTGCATTTATTACGTATACTTCGATATAACAGGATCTGCTAGTAAAGGACTAACAATTTCTCATAGTGGCCACTGTTTTTCATTTTTGTGGTCCTGATCTTGAATGCATTTTCTACACATTTCTGGCTCTTTGATCTTTAATTCTTATTTCGTGGCATTTTTCCATTGCACGCGGGCTGAGGAATTGATTCTGCCATGTGTCAAATTTTCCCTTGCCAAATATCGTTTGCATCACAGATTTGAGCAATCTGAGAATTTGTTCACTTGAACGAGTTACCCAGCGGATGCTGCGGCTCGGGAGTTTCGATTCGTCGATATTTTCCATAGGAGATCCTAGTCAGTCTTAGTCATTTATCTCAGTCGAAGATTAATTGCTTAATAATTGGCCCTGTATCCCCCATGTCTGTTTTTCTGCTACGCGTATCTTCATATTCTAGCTCTTTGTTCATGCATCAAACTCAAGCATAGCCTCAAGCACTGCTTGCTGAGGGATGGTTGCATCGGCCGCCGCATCCAAATTTGATGCATCAATGGTCGTTTGTTCTGATAGGGCGAAATTATCCTCCTTGACAGGTCGTTTGTTTACGCCAAGTTGACCGGAGTTTCCTCTCTCCTTTTACCGTACTGACAGGCAACTCGGACTTTTTGTTTGACCTAGACTATTTGAGTGAAGTTTTTGCTTTGTTTTCACACCAACTTGTGTTGTCGTTTCGGTCTCTTTTTTTAGTCATTTTCATTGCGGGGTTGTCAAAATAGACGTTTCAAGTCTCAAAAGCACTTCTTTCTAAGTGTTCTTGCGAGAGGGATTTTAGTGATCTTTTTCCTTGTGTGACGACAGTGCAAGAGCTTGGAAAGTTGAACGTTTCTCTACTTAGACTTTTAAATATTATAGGTATTCTCAGTTGTTGAAACATAAAATGACTTCCAAATGAATTCTCCTATTTAAGGTAACATTTAATCTGTAGTTATTTGTTTCCGACTCCGTATGCCTCTTGGAGAATTAACTTTAATGCTTTATGCTATCTAACTCCTGAACGCCATAAATACAGAGCGTCTCTCGAATCGTCACCGTCACATTTGGGGTGAAACCTTTTTTTTGTATTGTAAGGCAGAGATGTAGGGAAGGCGAAGGAGAGAAAGGTGTACTTGTGTCTATGCTTATCGCCATCCCGAGCTTGTTAACCCCTCTTTCATAATAATATCTCAATGTTTGCCTTCTGTTTTCTAAATCAGCTTTTTTTTGTCGCGGTAATCGGTGATCTGTCGCGTGATTATAGCAGAGCTCTCAAAATTTTCAGTTTTTCAATCATAGTAAATTGTAATTCTGTGCTGAGTTTTACCTACTCGGGTGAGTTAAACTGCTTGTTTGAAGTATAATTATCTGGGTTTCGTAAAATGTGAGTAAGGGAGCAGTTTTAGTATCAATAAATTCAAGGGACTCTGCTAAATGGAACTGTCCAGCGTGCACCTTTAGAGGCTTCATTTGAAGCGCCAAATATGCAGAGCGGCTCCTAAACTTCATTGATGAAGACCGTGGTAGGGCTGTGATCCTACTTTCAATGCAGGATTTAAATGTTTCCTGGGAAATCAAACGCCGTTGTGTTCATTAGAGCATCCAATTCAAAGTCGAGTCCCAGCTAACGCAGGTCACTAACACAGGAGGCACGAGGGAAGGTCGCACCTCAGATTACTCTGGTCCTGGCAGCTGCTTCTGCACCAACTGTATCGCCTCTCATGGAGCTTATTTCCACTTGACTTAGTTACTGTCGTACAAGTGCTGGCACAGCAACTGTATCTCCTTCCAAGGAGTTTATTTCCACTTCACTTAGTTACTGTCTTACAAGTGCTGGTGTAGAAATTGTATCTTCTTCCATGGAGTTTATTTCTGCTGCACTCTGCAGTGAGGAGGTGAGACAAACGTTGGCCTATTCCTTTAGAGTCGGATATCGTCCACGCGAAAACACTTTTTTAGGTTCATCCAACATGTAGTTCTTACTCATCCAAGTTTTCAATAAATATTTTTTTATTGCTTTGTATTATGTATTCGTTTTTAGAGATTTACTACTTTTTCCTAACGTGCGGTAGAGTACAAGGGTCACAGTATTGGTTGGTACATGTGTCAGTAATAACGGGGAAAATATTAGCTGAAATAGTGTCAATCACACCGAAAAGATGTAGTGTTGTCGAGGCAAGGGGTAATCATTCCTGGACAGCATCTGAAATTACTAATTGCGAAAGAAAGTGAACTCAGGTATCATTTAGTGTGTCCAATGCACGGGAAATAATCATTGATTGATTCTGTATTTTTTGCCTATTTTATCTTATCTGGTTATCAATCTACGAACAAAGTACGTATAAGTGAAATCGGTAGGAAAGAAAGAAATTCTATTACGTTATTTAACGCTCTTACTAACTTTAAACGGCTATGAAAGATTTTTGTCAAGTACCTGCAGAAGTTAATTAATATCTTACCGATATTGTTGTAACTCTGAGTGCTTTGTCGTAATGTGAGTGGGTTCTTAAATTTCTGAGTACAATATTGTGTGTAATTTTCTACCGAATGTTATTTTAACAGCAAAAATTCTCGTATTTCCTTACGATTAGTTGAAATCATTATGTAAAAGTTATAATTGTGTGCTTAGATAATTGTCGTTTCTATTTTTTTTTACATTTCTGAAAGTTAAAAAATCTATAAGTTCGGACTTCGGTAGTTGAAACTGATAAAACTAACTCACTCGTATAATATAGTTTATGCACTAGTGTCGCATATATCTTGAGCTTGTTCCAAAGCTGTTGAGTATACTGTATCTATCCAACTTTATCCAAATTTATTCGTTAGCAATGATAAACGGTCCAGGAGTTCTCATGAACCTAAGGTATGTTCGCCAAGACTTGACATTCGTTAGCTCTCCTAAGATCTGTACGAATAATTGAGCTTCGACTGAGAAACTATTGTTACCATCACGTGGCTGAGGGATGTTTGCCTGGCATAACACTGTTAGTATTTTAGGTGTAGCGAGTGTTTTAGAAGCCACTTGGTGCTTGCTTTCTTACATCGCAAATGTTTCGAGGAGCCCCTGCCAGGCTAGATCTTTAGTGTGATTTATGACTTGGCCTTTATGGTAATTGAATGCACTTGTTTCTTCGCCGTTAACCTCCTCGAGATTGCATATCTCTTTACCAAGTGCAGTATTTTTCACTAGCAACTGCAGAAATTATTTTGCTTCAGTTCTAAATATGGATCAAGCTGGACTTATTGCGTTTGTAAATCATCTCGCTTCAGTTGAGCTGCAATCAGCGCGTCCTCGTGTAGATTGACAAATATTTTTGTTCTCAAGCTCGCATATGCTCCGACGATACTTCGAAGTGAGTTTTGCAGCGTCGAGCATTCACAAAATGTAAAGGTATTGTGCAAGTACTTACATTTTAATTTGTTTTGTATGATTTACGCTTTTAAAGTCTACTTAATATTTAATTTCTTATTTACCGTTCAAATTCAGTGTGTGAAGTTGATTGACATTAGCCCAAGTGTTAGTGCATTATACTGCTCTTTCATGAATTATTTGACGTGTTCTTAAAATTTTTAAGGTTTTAAGAAAGATGTTCTTTTTCTTGAAAGAATGGTTGTCTTCAAAAGTAAAAAGTCTCATTCCTGGCGCATGCACCTCCTGCACTTGCTACAGGATACACCAGTTTATGCAGAACAATGGCTTCAAAGAAACTGAAATTTTTCCGTTCGAATATTGCTTATGCTGATCCTGAATAGAGTCAACTGCGAAAATGGCAATGCAATTAACACAGGCGCACCTCACAGTTGCTCAGGCATCGACAGACCTGCGCACACGTCCACTAACGTGTGCGCGTCTGCAGGGCTCATGACTGCTTGCTGGAACATAAGCGCCGTTGCGACCGTGTGCGCATGCAGAGAGCCCTTGGCAGTAACTCCACTCCTGGAACTTGTTATGGAGTGGGCCATAAACGTTCGTGGAAAAGAACTGCCTTATAGTCAGCGAGTGTAAGTTTTCAGTGCAACGTGTAGTACTATGTGATAACGCTCGACTCAGACATTATGATTCTCACATACCGGTTTTTAATTCGCATCTCAGACGCTCAAACCCATCATTGAAGCATATATTTGAAGCTTGTTTCTGAAGATAATATTTGTATAAATGTATCGGATGTTGAGATTATCATCTCTCGGGGACTGCGCTGTCGAGGATAACGTTGGTAGCTATAGGGTTGAGGGATATTTCTATGGCGTTGTATTGCATAGTCGTAAGAACTTGATGCAATAGTTGACAGTTCAGTTTTGCAATTAGGGGTTCGTACGTTATTTTTCCTCCTTCTCTTTTTACGTTTTCAGTATGATCGACTTAAGTGCAGGACACTGTTTGAAAGCGTCATTTGTTTCAAGTTTATTCACTTGCAGTGGAACGCTTACAATTTTTCGTTTCTTGCATATGTCTACTGACAAAGTTGCAGTATTTTTTACGGATACGTTGTTCTAAAATTCTCGGGTTTAGTCTTCTGAATTTTATGACTGCTTGAAGGAGGAACCTCATATAAATATTTTCTTCCGTGAATAGCTTCCATCCCTAACTGTTCACTGCGTGGGAGCTATGATTTAAAATCCTGTACGTATCTGAGATGCAGCTCAGTGGCACAAGCAGGTTGCAACTACGCAGTATCCAAATGTTTTGTAACCGGTGCATGTGTACAAAACGGGCCTGAGTGATGCTAGAGGTAACCGAGGGGTCAAACTGGAGGCTGTATTTTGTGCACGTGAGTTGGTATGACAGAGACCGGCGCGTACGTCTTTGTGCCCATGTGTCAACTCACGTATTGTTTTAGAAAATGTTACGATGTTCTTGAGGAAACGTGGATGCTCATCGTAAATTGCTGTAACTGATGAATGATGTTTAATAGAGTTTATTTCTAGCAAACGCGTAACTAACAAGACAGGTTTTGAATTGGAATTTTTGCTGCTAGACTGTAGGGTGTTCTCTCGTATATCGCGCGACAAGACGTCATTTATGTTCCACAACGACACTGTAAAACGTGTCGCTGTCGATGACAGTGGTCGTGAACTTGTTATTGTAATAAATTAGGAGTGATGGGAGTTTTATTTCTTCTCATGTTGACATTTATTCATCGGGTTAGCCGTTATACGCCGTAGTAAAAACTATAATTTTCTTATATGTTTTGGATTTGTTACTAATTCATGTTTAAAACAAATTTAATTTGTAGTCTACTACATTAGTGCAATTAAATCTCAACCATTCAAAGCTACTCTACCCACAGCCTGTGTCGCATATATCGTAGTGAATTTTCTGAGTAGATATGTATACCTTGATTCGTCATTGCGTTGACAATGCTATGAGGCTGTGATGCTCCTGATAGGTGATGTAGGGATGTCTATTTTCTGTCGTGATGACAAAAGGCAGGGCAGTTGTGCATGCAAGGTAGCGGGGTGTCCCCCATAACCAAACAAGTCTCGTCCAATTGGCCATAAATTGGTGTGTACAAACGAGACGTTCTCTCTTACGTAGCACTGCAAAACCTTTTACATATGTATTATTAATTGAATTTCATTTTCGCGAATGTTTGATGGTATGAATACACTCCACGACCTTCGTTTTTATTAGTTACTTTATAGGTTTCTCTCCATTGCTGTTTTTGGTGTCAAATGTTTGGAATTTGTGTTTTATTTCTGTGATTTGACCATCTCTCGTTGTTGTAGATAATTAGAACAATTTCATGCCTTTCTATGCTACCAGGTCTAATTTCAGAATTTGAATTCGTCATTGATGACCGTGTCCAGCCGATTTTACTTATTGTTCTATTTTTTGTTACCAAGGCCTCCTTAACTTCTTCTTCGATTTCTTCGAGTAGAAAATTTTGTTTGAAGTAATTGACCATGCATTTTTATTGTAGTTAATGGAAACAATAGCAATTTCGCACTACAATTTAGTGACGAGACCCTTTTTATAGCAGCGTCCATATTTGTTACGTTCAAGTGACTTTCTAACGACCAAGTGATACGCTAGTGAACCTACTGACACGCTAGTGACCTAGTGACACGCTAGTGACCTAGTGACACTCCAGTGACCTAGGGACACACCAGTGACCTAGGGACACACTTGTGACCTAGTGACACACCAGTGACCTAGGGACACACTTGTGACCTAGTGACGCACTAGTGACCCACGAGTGATCTAGCTGTTGTTGTTGCAGGTGAGGAGAGCGCACCAGCACGCCAGGACGGGCAGCCCGGCACCGTGAGGCCGCTGTGTGCCGCCCAGCGACCTCGCCTTCTCCCAACTCGGACGCACATTCTCGTTTGAACTTCGTCTAAAAATGATGCATTGACACGTGCTTCTCTGTGCGAAAGGGAACAGAGAACTCTAGGTTAATTTCTGAAAATTATTCGTAATTTTGGTAATGATCAGTGCCATACTTCTTCATTTGAATTTTCGGTTTAGTAGTTGAACGAGAAGCCGCGTGTTGTTTCGGATTGATTTCGTCATGAGTTGCAGACTTGGCTTTCGTTGGTGACTCTTCGCTACTTCACATGACGGCGTTACTTGCAGTGGAAAATATCGCCTTTAGAATGTTTGAAATGAGCAGTGGAGTTTTGATTTCTTCGTTGATTTTAGATGTTTTGATAATTGTTCTGAATTGTTTTGATATATCGATAAGTGTTGGACACGCAATAACCCTACTTCATTGATGATTGAACGAAGCTGTTCTTGACGTCGACCTTGTTCTCTTTTAACTTCATTTCTTCTATGGTTATATTTAAGGTTGAACTTTACCATCAGTTTTTTAATTGTTGCTCAGGCTGTTGAGTTGCGGCACCAATGAAAGTCTGTCCCAAGTGTCCTCAGAATAATATATTTTCTGTGTTAAAAACAGCGCTTGAAACCTTGCCTCATTGATCGTAGGCATACCATTGAATATCGAAGCAAACTTTCTTCAAAACAAATTTCATTATATATATATATATATATATTTCCCTCTTGATGTGTTCCTCCGATAATTTTGTGAGCTAAGGATGTTGAAGATAATGTATTCGGAAAACTAAGCTTGCACTTCGTACGCGTCTTGAAAACTGCGTGTACCGCGCGTCACCTTCTGCCGGTCGCTCCTCTAGAAATACGCGTCTCAGAAGCATGGCTTCCCTGTCCAGGTAAGATCCTTGGTTCTTGTCGTGGTCATGTCGTTCTAAGCCAGCGGTTCCCAACCTGAGGTCAGCGGTCATTTCGAAGACAGCGAAGGGTTTCAGGAGAGACTGGGAACGGATCATAAACTCCCATTGTTAATTTTATTATCCCGCTCACGTAAGCTGTATTTAAGCCTGAATTCTAGTCCCACCTTAAGTATTGTGGCAGGAATACAACTCAGGCCTAAATACCGCCTACGTGTGCAGGATAACATAATTAACGACGGGCTTAAGTGATCCCTTCCCTGTAACTTTCTTGTTAACTGTCAATGAATTGGGCTCCGTTTCTTGTAACTGTCAATGAACTGAAGGCCGTTTCTTGTAACTGTCAATGAATTGGGAGCCGTTTAGAAATTGCATATAGACCAAAAAGTCTCAAGAGGAGCTTGAGAACCACTGCTCTGTACTGATCAAATACCCTTACTTGTTTTGATCATTGGAGGGGAATTACTGTGGTTTCATTTGAGATTGTAGAAGTGGGTGCCAAGTATTTATTTTATGATCCGTTATTTTTAGGTATCATTGGTTAGATTGAAGTAATTTTATTCGCCCGAGTATATAACTTTTGTAGCATAAAGTTGTATCGTATTTCAAAATGATAATGTTTTCCTCCAAGGTGCCAGATGATCTCGAATCTTCGTGAAAACCGTCTAAAAAGGAAATATTCTTGCATAGAAATTCCTTATCAATTATTTCATGGTCCCTCAATCTTATTTATTCAATTTAAGTTATTTCTTTTGGTCGAAATTTTCAACAAACATCCAATGACACGATGCACTTCGTTCACTGCCAGCATTGTGAATGTAGTTGGCTGCTTCGATTTGACAGGGTGTCGTGATAAAAATGTGCCTAAAATGTGCTGCATTTGACCTTGATCCTATCATGAGTCGAATAAGCTTATAGAAGTATTGCATTTGTTCGGTAGCACAAGGATGACCAAATACAGTATGTCCCACACAAACAAACCGGAACCGAGTATTTTTTTTCCGTATCAGTAATACCATCATAAGAATACCATAAGCGTTTCATTTCTAGTAAAATTATGATTGTATTACTGATACGGAGAAAAAAAATACTCGGTTCGGGTTTTATTCGGCTCGTTTTTTTGTAGGACATACTGTATAAGCTCCGATGAGTGCAAATTTTTTGTTGGTCCTTCGTACTCATAAATACAAGTTTCTATGAATTAAAAAGTTAATTCGTTAAATCTCGTCATCAGCAAATTAGGCATTTTCTGCCAATCATGGGTAAGTGGGGCTGACTATTATTTCTTATAAGTCGATACAAAAAGGGCATCTAGTATTCCCAAGCGATGAATCTTTTTCATTAGAGGGTTGTTAAGGAGCACACAACTTAGGTTTATTCGTGAGCGCGAAGCCTCGCATTGAGCGACACCGATGAAGCAATTGTGCGGGAAATTTGCGGGATTCTCTTACGAGTCATGGACTCGGAGGGTCGCTTGTTCGCGCGTTGTGTGGCGGGCGCGTCCGTAAATCTTGCGAACCTGGCTCGGACGTGTCATCAGTCGAATAAATTACTCTTCACTCTACAATGTCTCACTGCAGTTTTCCGTGACGAACACAGTGCGCACTTTCGGATTGTGTTTTAAATATTATTACCTGGACTTCTTGCGTTACTGATTAGAAATTCCGATATTGTAATTCAAAGAACGGGACGAACTGTTATGCCTGAGTTTCTTTTCTGAAGGTGACCCGATGCACTTTGCATACCGAATTTTTTCTCGTTTTGTCGCGTTGCATTGCATATTTGTTCAGTCTTCGTACCCTAAGCGACGACTTTGGTATCAGCTGTGTTTGCTTTCGTTCGTTCGTTTGAGGAGGTCTGTTGTTTGTCTCTAGGTTTCGTTATCCATGATCATCACGCACCCACCACAACGACCCCCTCGCTGCTTCTTTTGTTCACAGTGCCTGTGTGTGGCCGCCATATCGCCACTTCGCGCTCTGCTCATAACGAACGAGTCGATCGACTGCTCCTTTGACCGCATGTCGTGCGCATGATTCTCAAGTGCTAGTTCTCGTGCTTCTCTTTTTGTATTGCAGCGAACTTTTTAGCAAATATCGTTGCCGTGTTTTCTTGTTTGGTGTGCATTGTCACTACTCGTATTTCTTTCCGTTATTTCGGAAATCAATTTGTTTTTCATATATCCTAAAATAATTGTCTCTCATCTAATTGTGTGAGTATCGTGCTTGTTGAATTTCAGTCCTTCAGTCTCTTCTAAGGAGTTCAAACGCAAAATAACTGTTCCTCCTTAAACCTTTCTTCCGAATGGATAAATTCTCTCGTTTTTGCCTAACTTGTGTTTTCAAATTTAAAAGAATAAATTTGTGAAGTTCTTGATTATAAAACAAACCTTGCATACGAATTTACTTGTATTTCCGCGACCTCCTAAGGTATTGGCCAACATTTACAAAGTGTACTTGTGTCTACATTAGCCTACATACTAGCAAATGAGTACTTGCGTATTTATTTTTCTTTGTATGTGGTTTAAAAATTCCACGTCTTCGTTTAGAAACACGCAAGAGGAGGGTTGAATGTTCCTTTAAAAATGATAACGTTTTAGCTCGAACTTCATTTGTTGTTAATTGTACGTAGCCACTCTACTCAGTTTCTCTCTCTCTCTCTTCCGTTTATTTTATTTGAGGCTATACATCGTAGTTTGCTTGTACAAATTTCTAAAACCTTTGTGGACTTATTTTACAAGAGATGAGCTTATCTCGCTTACATTATGTGTCGAGACCGCATGTGTTCAGTTTGACGAGCCTTTACGGGCTACTCAAGTTAAATTTAACATCGGGAATTTTTCATTTGCTTGTGTTGCTTTTGAGCGCACAATTCCGTCAGAGTCATCCTCATCTTTCATCTCTTTCATACAAGTGGTTTTTGAATCCTTCAAGTTCATCCTAGTTCTGTCTTCTATCGTGTGCAGTTGACCATGCGCATTTGCTCAGCATTTGGTGCGATTCCCACCGTCTCAGACGCTCTTGCGTGTGCGCGTGGAAACTCTGGTACTTCTCTCTCGTTGTTAGTTTCGACTGGTAGTAGAAATTGGTTGCTAATTTGAATTAGACTGAACTTCTTTGCTGATTACTTTTGAAATGTGGTGTATTTGTCGTTAAATGAATTATTTAAAGTCGTTTCATTCGTTTGGTTGAAATGAGCAAAGGCTGATGACTTATACTTGTACTGCCTGTATTTTTTGGTTCGGTGCGTTGCTACGATAAATATAGGCGAGTTTATTCGTTTAAAGTTACAGAAATGAAATAAATTTTGTTTTGGTGTGTCGCTCTGAGGGCTACGCTCGAAGGAATGGGCCGTGATCTTGGGACTGCGCGATCATCGGGGCGTCTGAGATGGCTGGAGGCCGCTACCGTGTTTTGTTCCACAGTTGTTCTGAGTTATTGTTCACTTTTTACGAAATGAAAAGTATTATTTAATTTTCATAGGTGCAGATCTGGTTTTCGGTTCTACCGATTTCTTACACAATAGTGGATCAAAGTTTCATGCTCAATCATGTCTCGCTCAGAACCTCATCCCACAGCTAAAACTGTGGGGGCTCAATTGTTTCCATGCATTGATATAGCACCATTCCTTCCATTCGTTCGTGAAACTGTATGATAATTTTCTTGATCATTTTAAGAAGGCTCGTCGGATTCTTATTGCTTCCAACAACGTTCTGCCCCAGCTTTGCTCAGAGGAATTTGCGTAGACATCTTTCTTTTTCCTTGTCTCGCGTGAGAATAACAGAGATAAAGATGCAAGAAAATTTTGTGCTACCTGGGAAAATAATAAAACGAACTTTAGCTTCAGCTCCGTCTGTTGAGATTTACTGGTTGAGCGCTTACTGAAGAGAAGTTCTTCACGCATTTGGGGGAAAAGTTTGGTGTGTTTTCGTAGTAAAATGACATCGACTAGAGAAGTCAAGTGTTTCCACAGTACAGTGGGGTCTATCATTGCTACACTGGAGATTAAAAGGCAACAAAGTTGGAAGTGAGCCCGATTTTATGCAGTCGCGTGCGACTTCACTGATCTATCTCTCTTGTAGGTTTAGTATTTTATTTATTCATTTCGGAAATCCGCCATATCCTTTCGATAAGGCCAACTTTGTTTTTTCATATAACATCGAAGACCTGACAGCCGGCCATATCTACGCTACGCTTGCTAGGAGTTTCCCGACTTCTTCATCGTATGCATCCTATTATTTTTAACTCGTTTCGCAGCCGGACAGATGATGGACGCATAGACGGAGAAAAAATTCTTTAAAAACATTTGACGTACGGTGCATCTGAATTGCTTCAGCGAAGGGTACGAATATCTTTACAATTGTTGCAGAGCGTCGACGTGAGGCTTCTTACTTGCTACCGCTGCTTATTTACCGAGTATTTTAAGTGAGATGACTGCTCCGAATATTCAGCGATCTCTAAAGAATTCTGCTCGTCCACTTTTATTTGCTCTAATTAAGGCGGTGAGAGATCTCTACTATATTCTTCTTGATTATTTCGAGATCTTTTCATGTCGCAAGGATTTGGAAGTACGTGTTTGAGCAAAAGTTTTGTACCTTGATATTAATTCCGTATTTTTTATTTTGGGAAGATTTCACTAATGCGTGTAGGCTGTGACTCTGTGTCTAGCTTTGGCGTGAAGAACTCGAAGTGTGTTAACTGTTTTGCCGTTTCACGATGTGAGAATTGTTCCATTGTGCCCTTTTTCGAGATTTGTAACTGCTGCAAGATGTAAGCGTCTCGTGTTCTATTTCCTTACGGTGCACCTCGGCAATTTCTGGGGCCAAAGCGTGAAAGGAAAAGTGTAATTATTACCTTGATTTATAGGTATAGGAACGTGCCTTGAGTAACCACCGCCGAAGTTTCTGATTCAGGGCTTCTAAATTTAAAAATAATCTATGCCACTCTCCACTGCAAAATTCGATTAAAAAATAAAACTGAGAGCTATTTTCGCCAACAGCACAGTATGTTCAGCCACAGTTTTTACCTTAACTAATGTGTTCAATCAGCTGTTCTAGTGATCCATCCAAGCGTTGTGAGGTCGTGAGGGGGGGGGAGCTCGTAGTGCAGGAGGTACAGAGCTCAGTCGCGGTCTGCTCTGCCTCATGTCTTGAATTTTTCATTTGTGCTCCTTTGATACTTTGTTACCAGTTCGGGCACCACGTCGCAGGCCACACTGGTGTGCCGCCCAAAAAGGCGGCACACCAGTCCTTTAAGTTGATCTTCCTCTGTTAAGTTAAGCTCTCGGCTCGGGGAGTCGAGCCCAGCACCTCCTCACTAGGAGGCCAGTATCCTGTCACTTGCGCTACGGAGACTTGCTTTTGTATTTCGGTGGTCGCAGGATTTACATAACAACACGTGCAAGGTGGCGGATTATGGTGTGAAGGTCTAATTTATAGCAATAAGGCTAGTGCCGACGTAATACGCCGTATTGCAGTCTTTCTTTCTGTTCGCTGGCTGGTGCATACATTTTGCGGGAAGCACGGGGCTGTCATTCGTTTGTTGATGAGGAATTGATTTATGGTTGATTGTTTTTAATTGGTAGTCAGCGTATGTTGTGCACTTGAAATGTTCTTCCTGCTTAACGGGTAAGCTCTAGGAGTCAGTAAATAATGAATTACCTCTTTGCGTTGAGTTGGTAAAAAGTCACGTGTTTATTTTTCAAAAGTTCAGTAGGTCGGAAATTGCCGTGATGGATAAAAAAATAATTCAGTCAAATTACTTGTTGGATGCACGGAGTTACTACCAGGACTAACATCATGGAAGGCCACTTGTAATTATTTGCATATGGCTTGTGAGGGATGAAATATTCTTCATTGCTAATCCATCAGACCGCTGATGTGCTCACCGGGGGAGGGCGTTGTCTTACGGGCCTCTCACTCGATCAGTCAATGTCTGAAGACAGTGTCGGAAGATACCCAAGTATGGGCATCGAATGCTAACTTTGCTCGCAATTGTGGTGTCAGGTCGGACGTCAAGAGACTGTAGAGTCACTCGTGTCTTCGACACTCGGCTTCTGAAATGACTGTACGTTTGGTCGTATTCTTGTGTGCCCTGTGACTTGTAGTACCCATCTACTCCAATGAGACGCTGCTTGTACTGCTGTTTTGTGCTCTACATTAGCGCTCTCCGTCCACACGTGTGCAGCATCTCCCGGCAGCCTCAATACTTCTTCAGAGGCCCCGGCCTGCTCCGAATGATATACACTACTACAGGAAAACATCGCATGTTTCTCGTTTTCTTTCAAGCCACGTTCATAATAATGTGCACACATGCTTACTCCATTGGCCAGAATGTCTGGTACGGAAGTGTCGAATATTCCACGAGAACGGATCATCTCTCCCTGCAACCAGCTCGAGCATTGGGGGGTCAACGGTGCTCTCAGGGACGTTGGGACGGCCCGAGGAGATTGTACAGCCAAGTCCTTCCGTCAGAGGTCTCTCGCCCGCCTCTGGAGGGGGTGTTGACGTGGCACTAGGCGTCCACTGCCCAAACGACGTTTAGTCTATGTTTACCACCATCTCTTTGTGAGCTTAGTTTTAAATAGTAAGTCAATTTTATCTTTAATTTGTTCTTTCTCTTTTTCTTTAATGAGAGAGACGTGCTGTGTAGCTGACCGATGAAGCCGTGTATTGAGTATTTCTCGGCGCATTCTTCAATTTTACATCGGTCGCGATGCTTCTTACGACTGATGAGACTCCTCTGCTGGAACTCATAGAACCCCATATTAGTTTACGGAAAAATTTCCTGATTTTTAATTAGGGCAGTTAATGACCCTATGCCTGCGTACGGTCATTCTTTTGTGGCACGTATATGTATGCAGCAACGGTCAGTAGGAGCCGTCGATTGATTATTCTTATCTTTTATTACTACCGTGACATTAAATGTTCGAGGAGGCACTCGTCTCGTGCGGTCGGCGGAGGCCTTATCTGGCGGGCCCTGAGGACGCCGTCCCGAGGGGGGCGCTCCTGAGCAGTTGTGGCTTGTGTTGTGTTGGTGTCTTGCTTGTGTTGTGTTGGTGTGTGGCTTGTGTTGGTGTGTGGCCTGTGTTGGTGTATTGCTTGTGTTGTGTTGGTGTGTGGCTTGTGTTGGTGTATTGCTTGTGTTGTGTTGGTGTGTGGCTTGTNGTATTGCTTGTGTTGGTGTCTTGCTTGTGTTGGTGTCTTGCTTGCGTTGAGTTGGTGCCTTCTGGCTCCCGGTTGAATAAGTATATATAAGGGGGTGGTCAAATAAATATTTAATGGTAATCCAAATTTTTTATCTCCATTAATACTCAACTTTTGATTTAGATTCAACAGCGAGTCGAATACCAGAGTCCCAAGTCCTGTTTGTTTAATGACGTTCCTACCATGATTCCCTTCCTTTCCCTCTTATGTTTCTACCATGATTCCCTCCCTTTCCCTTTTTTATGTTTCTATGTTTCTACCATGATTCAGTCCCTTTCCCTCTTATGTTTTTACCATGATTTCCTCCCTTTCCCTCTTATGTTTCTACCATGATTCCCT
>VOMN01052205.1:0-28347 GCA_014899125.1 Orchestia grillus | reverse complement strand
ACAGTATACTACACAGTGAAGGTACAGTATACTACACAGCGAAGGTACAGTATACAACACAGTGAAGGTATATTATACTACACAGTAAAGGTACAGTATACTACACAGCGAAGGTACAGTATACTACACAGGGAAGGTACAGTATACTGCACAGTGAAGGTATATTATACTACACAGTGAAGGTACAGTATACTACACAGTGCGGGTACAGTACACACACTTAGGAGCACACTGTCATGAGTGCTGAGTTCGATTTTTCGTGCTGAATGATTAATGATTTCTCGCTAGGCAGTTGCAGTGAATAAATTGTACGCTTTTGAGGAATAGACAACGAAACTTTGGTACAAGAGCACCGAGACGTGGTCTGTTTTATAACGCTCTGCCTTCCAAATAACGACGTGCCTGCGTAGGAATGCCTAGAGTTAGGCTCATACTCGCAGCCAAATCGGATTGAAGTTAGACTTGCTTTCATCATTTTTGTTCTCTCCCTGTACTCGCGGTCGGGGCAATTAGCCACGAAAACATTTCAAACATGAGGTTTTTCTGCAACCTCAAATAAAATAGATGTCAATGTACAGGCAAACCGTTATGCAACAGGAGTACGCAGGTATGTACGTAGTGGATGGTAAATTACGTAGGGTAACTGGTATATAGGGGGCGTGTTAGGGCGTAAAATGTACCTGCGCGTATTATTTGAGCTATATTTTAGCACCGGAAAATATCGCTAGCGTTCACGATGCATATTCTGGTACCCCAAAAAAGTGAGCTGAAGTTTCGAGGCCGTAGATTCTCGCAATAATTCCGTTTACAGCCAAGAAGTGTCGGAAGTGAGACAATTTTCTCCAGAATTGCACCAGGTAATGCCAGTGAGCGTGGATGTATGCATGTGTCGAATGAATTTACCTTCGTATGTATACAAAAATTCATTCTAATGCATGTTTTGAACGTTTTCTAAATACGCAAAACGTTACATGCAGAACGTGTTTGTATACGTACATGTATGTACATGAAAGGAGCTTTTGACTCAGCCATGAGGGGCTGGAGGATTATTAAGTCGCAATGGGAACAGAAAAACGTTCATGATCTTTTCGAATTGAATTCAGAGCTGGTGTGTTCATATGAAGCTGAAACGCAAACTCTCCCTTTGTGATGAAAAAAGAAAATGTGCGTATTTTATCATATACAGTGAGCCTATTACAAGTACTTCGGTATATTAACGAAAATATTAAAGGATAACTGCTTTTAAATATTACAGGAAAAATATTGAAGGATACATAACTGCTTTTAAACATTAAAAGAAAAATATTAAAGGATAACTGCTTTTAAACATTACAGTAAAAGATGATGCAGCGGCCAGCTCCAGAGCGTTTTCTCTACGCATAAAGACGAGTTTCTAAAATACTGCTGCGGTGATTTTACTCCTACAACGGTGATTTCAATTCATAAGGCGTAGCAAATACTTAATCCGCCGAATAATCTTCACGCTATATCTGTTCCTGACACGTATCATTATCAGTTGTTTGCGTTTAAGGTGATTATGATTGGTACGTTTAAGGTCATTATGATTGGTACGTTTAAGGTCATTATGATTGTTGCACTTAAGAGCGTTATGATTGGTACGTTTAAGGTCATTATGATTGTTACGCTTAAGGGCTTTATGATGGGTGAGTTTAAGGGCGTCATTATTGGTGCGTTTGAGGGGATTATGTTTAAAAAGGATTAATCAGTTTCTCATAACTAAACTAATAAAAGATATGAATTCAGTCATTCTGCTCCGCTCTCTATTTATTAGTGCACACTCGATGGGTTTTATGACGAGCAGCTGGGTATATTTCGAGACAGTTGATATTTTTGCGGCTGTTACGCACACGGGACCAGGCAACATCGTCCGGCTGGCATCAGTTGCTGTTCTGTGTCTTGTGTACAGGGATAATGAAAGCGCATTTTCTTGCAGTCGCTTTTCCACCTGTCGCCCCAACCATTAGGAAAATCGCGAGAAAATTTGAAAGAAATCATCCTCCAAATGCTTTAAACTTATTATTGCCATCGCTGCCTTCAACGGCCATTTTTACGAACGGTTTGTCACTGCATCACTTGCAAATGAAAATTCTGGTAATTTCCTTAAGCATTTCTATTTACAAGGGATTTTTTATCTTATACATAATTATAAGATCTAAGTAATGTTTTCATTGTCAGAATATTCCTAAATACAATCATTTAACATAACAAACACTGCGTATGGTATGTGTGTTTTTTAGTCGTTCTGCTTCGTAAATTGCCTGTAATTTACTGCGTAATGCAGGTTACAGTGCCCTCTCCGTTTGTTGATGAGTTTAATTCGAGTTCTAAACATCATTTTGGTTCCCGGACACTTCACCCTCGTTTGCTTCTCCCCCATTTGAGTTGATGTACATTTTCGTGTGAGTGCAGTTCTCATTCTGCGTGTTTTAGGCGAGCGTGATGATGCTAAAAGCGAGACCACGGAAACTCGGATTACCTCCTGTTTGAAGAAGTCCCTTTTTTTGGGTCCACAGATTGCAATCCAAGATTAGCTGTCTCTGTTGCGTCATTTTTCGTCATGAGAAGTTGACCCCTTCAACGAAATGTGTGTTTTGACGTAAGTCGTGAGCATTTTCAAACGGCGGTTTGATGTCTTCATGATAGGAATTCTCTCTCTCTGTGAGTCCTGCAATAAAGTGAACTTTGTGGCATTTGAGTTTTGGAGAACTACTCGTGAAATCTCCTCTCAGGTCGTTAGACGAGTCAGACAGGGACTCGAGCTCCAGAATGAGGTCAAAGGCACCCATTTTAACGTTCACTTTCCATATCATTAGTTTTAATGATAAGTTTCTGTCGTAGATTCACTAATAAATGGTCCAGCAGACAAATACAGAATACATGATAGAGTTTGTGAGGAATTTCTCAGGAGTGATAAGAAATAGAACTGATCGGAATGGGAGTCGTGGCAACTGATGTGTGAGTCCCTCATGTATGTACACAAGGTAGTCTACAAAAAGAAAACGAACATTCTTTTTAAAAGTTTATAACTCTACAAGTTACTATTAGATCCCAATTTTTAAAATTTGGTAGAGAAATTAGTGTACATCACTTCTGCGTCATAGTAAAAAATTAACATTTCACGAACGAATATTTTGCCTAATTAAAAGTAAATTTACAAAAAAGACTAAATTATTAAAGAAGCCAAATTACGAACTACTTTTAATGTTATTAAATGGAACACGTGTGTACAAGGTCAGTAGGTTATTAAATATTTTCCCATTATCACAAAAGACACTCTTCGAATGAAACGCTTTTTAATTTCGAATCTTCAAAGCTTTTGTAGCTTTTAGTTCGGTCGGAGCGAGTTCCGGTGAGCGCTCGTTGAGACTATGAATTTTTATTTCTATTTCAAAGGATGACTTTGCACAAAATTAAGTGTTCATGTCATGATGTTCTAATGATGCGTATTAGTGACACTGGAAGATTGTAATGTAAAGTGACTGGTAATTTCAGATGAAGTAAATAAATATTGGATAGAATTTGGAAAAATATTCGGTTGGATATAGTGCCTGAAAGATAATGTCTTTTCTTGCATTTCGCACTGCAGGAACCGAGTGAAATAGAACTGTTATAATTTTCTTCAGTGCGTTGGTGAGGATACCTATTTGCCGAGAACTAAAATAAAAAAAATCGTTGTTTGAGTTAGGGCCACATGCCTTTAATTAAAGAGAGTTGGTTTTCCGCTAGCTGCCCTTACAGTAAACAAGCTGTACGGACAAATCGCTAGTACAGAAATTTTTAATTCACAAATTCATTACATGTGCCATTATCTTCCTCACCGTAATAATCGACCTTAGCTAGAAAAGTCTCCATATAATTTGCCCGTAAGTTCAAATTCAGGGCGAATGAACAAACGAGAACTCACGACAACGCCAAAACTGTGATCTCAAAGCCAGCCCGCTTTCTCACTCAGTTCGTGCTGGTGCCTCTGTCAGGCTGCCAGCTCTGAATCTAGCTTATGCGCGACGCGCGTAAAAATGATACTGTAATTACAGATTTTTTCTTGACTCCCGCGCTTTTCTAAGCCGGAGCATCCAAAGAGTGATCGTTGCTCAATCAGCAGTAATTGGCTGAAATTTTAGTTCGCACTTGCATTTTGCATTCCCACTGGGAAATGATTAAAAGCTCCGGATGTTTTCCTAAAAAAATGCGTGCGTAATTGGCAGCTTGATATTTTCTGCTCGGCAACAGCCGACGCTCGAAAAAATGTAATCTATTCACCTGATACAAACTCGCCCTAACGAACTATTTTCAATCTGAGTTCAGCGAGCCGTGGAAGAATGAGAATTTTTAAATGAATTTTCTGTGGGTTGATGTTAATTTTCTCCACTAACGAGAAAACTTTGCAGCAATGACTGGCCCCTGTAAAATAATCACGGCGTAATCAGCTGCTGTCGCGTCCGTTAGGTTGCTGCTGAGCAAATAATTGGATTAAGGTGCTCCGAAACTTAGGCTACTGAATGAAAATCATAGTTCACAATAATATTAAAACGAGGTTATTGTTAGGTAGAACAACCTTAAAATGAGCGCACGTGTCGGGAAGTAAGTGCATTTACTTTGTCGCTCAGGGAATCAGGGTACTCAGTACTGAGTACAGAGCTCAGGGTACGGAGTACAGGACTCACGGTACTCAATACCAGATGAGAGCACTGAGTATTGAACTCAGGGTACTGTGTACTGAACTCAGAGTCCTGAATACAGAACTCAGAGTACTGAGGATAGAACTCACGGTACTCAATACATAACCCAGGGTACTGAATACGGAACTCAGGATACTCAATACACAACTCAGGTACTAAATGCAGAACCTTAAGGTACTCAATACAAGATTCAGGACACTGAATGCAGAACTCAGGGTAACGAATACAAAACTCCGGGTACTAGATAAAGGACTCACTTCAAGTAACTACCTCAAACATTGGTTATAGAACAGAAAACAAGTTTGCACGCGTGACTCAAGCTCACAACGAGCTCTATCAGATTTTGACTGCACCACCTCTTAGGTCCCCAACGTACGTGTAACCGCAGCTACTTCATTAACCTTCTGTAGTGGCAGTAGCACCTTATGAACACACTGATGGGATCTGAAACGGTTGGTTTTTATAAATACAAAATAAAAGGAAGAATGAGCGAAAGTGGTTCAATTTCCTAAATTTGCATCCTTTGCCATTTTATTCCAATTTTTCGGGTTAAAAACGCTTTTGTGCAACATTTAGTTTCTTATTTCCTTTTAATTGAAACGCAAAATGTGTGAAATTATTTGGCCCACTCTGTAGTCTCGGTACTTGTAGGTAGTTTCATTATTTTGCCTTTGTTAAATAACAAAACGATGTATTTCAACGTTTTTTTTCTAAGCATATTTTAGAACTTAAAAAAACGTGCCATCTAGCCGATTGCAAAATGTTGCGTTCGAATACCGTTGATAACTTTGAATGTAGAATTAATTGTGAAATTCTGTTGCAAACGTCCATCGCGTGATGAATCTCTATCATGAACAAGACGTATTAGCGATGAAGAAGACCGTCAGTTCAGTAATTACGATTATTGATGCATTCCCAGCTAACACTCAAGCGTGTTGTAGACACGCATCTTGTTGGAACAACTACTCCGATTTCACTCGGGAATTATGAAACTTCACCCTTAAGGACCTGTTATTATAAGAACTCTACATGCTTGAGAGACGTCGTTTGGGAGTATACAATTCCGCAAAAATTAAAGGAGTATATTTGGGTTTCTATTACTTGAAGCACCCTAAAATCTTGAACGTTCCTTTCTTTTAGAAACCGCTGTGGAGCTCCTTCCTTACAGCTGCACCCCGCCCGACCTGTGTGCATTGCTTCTTGGTGAAGACGCTCGGACCTTTTGAAAGTCATATTTGGTAGATATTTTTGAGGAATACAAAAATCAATTCAGGTTGATCAATTCAGAAGAGTCGCCCTACACAAATCACACAGAAAACTTGTACTAGCGTCCGCGTAAAAAAATAGAATTTTGATTACGCTTATAAACTCATTGAAGGAGCTGTTAGCAATCGTAGTGGAGGTGGAGGGAGTCAGGTAGATGTCATCGAGCCTTGCTTTCATTTGCACAGGGCTTCTGGGTCGATGTGCCCTCAATGGAAGCGATCTAATTAACGCAGCCCGTGTAGCCAATAGTCTGCGGAGATTGCGACCATGTTTTGGATGTCACCTCGTCTGTGTGATTCTGGAGGATGCTGATTTCAATTACCCCACAATTACTTGTATATCAGGTTGTCTTTCATATGGTTGTCAAACTGAGGCTTTCATAAATTGCTTTTGGTGAATGGCATTACCACGTATCATGATGTAGAAATATAATTCTCAGACATAGAGAATTATATCGAGAAACACCCGAAGACTCGCGCCAGCAAACAGCGGTTTTCTTCGCGTGATCCTTCAGCACAGACAATGAAGTTTTCATGATAAAACATTAATTTTAAATGAGATTCAAAATCTGCCTTAGTACCAGCAAAGACGTGGATCGGAAAAAAAAAAATTCTAACTCGGTATCTTAAAATTCCGACATGAATTGAGAGAGTTCTTGCGTCTCTATTCAAAAGCACTCGAAATCGGGAGCCAATTTCGGTGCCCAAAATCCATTCGCGACTGCATTTCTTTAGTCAGCATCCTCGAAGCAAATAAAACATTACTCGAATAAAAAAATACAGTTTCAGACAAATTAAAACCAACTCCAGTTGCCGAAATCCTTGGAAGTTTTAAAATTCAACGTGGGAGCCAAGGACGAATGCTAATGCCCAATTTCAGAGACAAAAGTTCACGATAAGCCGCGCAGAAAGCATGGAAGCGAAGTGGAGCTTTGCAGCCTGCATTCAGCGACCCTGTATGGTGGGGGGAACAGGCTGGTCGCCTTACCGACCAGCCAATGGCGACGGTCCATTCTTGTGAAAATCATAACAGTTGAGGGGCTAAAAATTTTAGCTGAATCTGTGAGTTTCCGGTCGATAAAGCTTATTAAAGCGCTGCCTGACGCTGATAACCACTCACCCCGAGCTCATTCCGGCAAATTGCTTCCAATACCAATTCTGACTCGTCCTTTCTTATCGGACTTGAAAATCTAGCTGGCTTGGCCATGCAGAAACACGGGCAAAAACTTGACCCTTTATCAGTCCGGGATATTGGGGAGGGGGCAGGAGAGGAGTGGCGTCCTCTCTAAACAATGAACATGGCGACAAAGACGCCTCCAGGTGCTGAAGAGTAGCCGCTCCAGCCGGATTTCAAGCGGGTCGGGACCATCGAGGGTGTAGAGGTA
The DNA here is from genome assembly GCA_014899125.1 of Orchestia grillus. Taxonomy (NCBI): domain Eukaryota; kingdom Metazoa; phylum Arthropoda; class Malacostraca; order Amphipoda; family Talitridae; genus Orchestia; species Orchestia grillus. The sequence goes on along the minus strand of VOMN01052205.1, from coordinate 20,997 downwards.
ACGCTTGTGGGAATATACTGATCTACATCCTTGATTTGTGACTAGGGTGGTTGTGGAAGGTAATGTGTGGGGGAATATACTGACCTACATCCTTGATTTGTGACTAGGGTGTTTGTGGAAGGTAACCTTTGTGGGAATTTACTGATCTACGTCCTTGATTTGTTACTAGGGTGGTTGTGGGAGGTAACGTTTGTGGGAATTTACTGATCTATGTCTTTGATTTGTTACTAGGGTGGTTGTGGGAGGTAACGTGCGTGGGAATTTACTGATCTACATCCTTGATTTGTGACTAGGGTGGTTGTGGAAGGTAACGTGTGTGGGAATTTACTGATCTACATCCTTGATTAGTGACTAGGGGGGTTGTGGAAGGTAACGCGCGTGGGAATTTACTAATCTACATCCTTGATTTGTGATTAGTGTGGTTGTGGAAGGTAACGTTTGTGGGAATTTACTGAACTACATGTTTGATATGTGACTAGGGTGGTTGTGGAAGGTAACGTTTGTAGGAATTTTCTGATCTACATTTATTACAGAAATTTATTTTATTACAGAAATTGCTGGCTGGGTTATTAGTCCAAAAGTTAAAATACTTCTTATTAATACGGTATATTTTTCACGATTAATTCATGAATCGTCATATTTATAATAACTATTTTTCTTGGTCGTCATAGTAGAAGTAGTAGTAGTAACATTTTCCAATTTTTATCCTTTTTGTGATTAATTAATATAATTAATATCATCAATACTATTTCATTTAAATTAGCATCTGTATCGTGATCACAATGATCACCATCATTACCATTAATTTTTTACGATCATTATTGCATGTTATTTTTACGGTTCGTTCATGTTTTTCGCGTGAGGAAGATTAACAGCAACAAGAGCACATCCCACACGTACTCACCAGCCGCTGACCACGTGACTGATGTGGTAAAGATCATGGCGGTTAGCATACGAGAAATGAAATGCACAACTTCGGGAAATTTGTTCCAAGCGTACTTTCATGGAAAGAAATTTCAAGGCAATTCATTTCGTTAATACATTTCACGCTAAATACTTAAATGTAGATTACTATTTTCGGTGATCATTGGCTCCTGATTGCGGTACATCAAGTTATCAGTTAATTTTGGTATGATTATTAATGCAATGAAAGGAATCTAATATTCTCCTCGAATATTGTTTTTTTATTTTTTGTAGAAAGGTTTCATTTTAGGAGCCATAACGTCTGCAATCAAATTTGTTTTTTGTTTTCAGAAATATAAATTTGCATTTTTAACGATTTGGTTGCAGGTTTTAGAAGTTTAAAGAATGCTGTTGTTGTCTAGAAGGCTGGCGCAGCAGAAACTTCTCATTCTTCTTTCAAACCTTATGAGATGAGAATGAGATGTCCCAGGTGTACCAGCATTCAAGACAACAATAGCATTCTCCCCACTTCTAAGTTGTAAGTATTCTGTAAAAAGTCAAAAACCCAATATTCGAGGAGAATTGTTGTTCCACTTTGATTGTATCAGCTAACAACATATTTAATTAGCTGCTCTGCAGTATGGGTAAGCCTAACTCTATTCATTCATTTGCGATTTTTAATGTGAAGGAAAGTGTTAGCGACTTTAATTAGCACCAGAGTCGTGATCGCGGACATTCTGCTTCATCCTCGTTTGTTATTATTAGTTATGACGTACGCGAATGTTATTGCCAATTCCTGCGTGAGAATTGATCGAAAATATCTCTGTTTCCTTTGTTATCTCCCGCAATTCATTCAAAATAACATGATGATTTACTTAAAGCTCTCTTCAAAATAGAAAAGAGTTGATTCTTTGCCTTTTTTTCTTCGCTGTTCATTAATTTACACCCTTACGCTTCCAAATTACCCTCGCTACGAGGCCTCGTTTGGCGTCGTGCGTAAAAATGGCAGCTTCAAGTAACGTTTCCACTTACGGACTCCTGAACAATTGGGATGCCTGATTTTCCCCAGCTGGTTGATCTAGGGGCGTGATTGGAAAAATTAAAGTTAGACATCTCTTTCGGTCAGGTAAGTGCTTCAAATTTTGTATTGGCTACAAAAAAAGTCATTTTTGGAGCATGACACTCATTTTCGATGCGAGAGTTTCTCCGCCGTTTTCATTCCTTGATGCGAGCGTCAACTGTACGTGGAATTAGGCTACACTTATCATCTCACTAAAAACTATCAGCATCCAAACGGAAGTGAATTGTGAGCGTTGTAAAGAAAGGAAAGGGGTAATTACGCAGCCATAAGAAGACCTGACGCGAGCTCAGCAGGAGTCACCCTCCATGGCGCCCAGCCAGAGAGCCGTGGCCCCGTATCTCTGATACCGCATCCTGTTTATAAGGCAAATTTAGAGCGAGTCTCTCGATGACTGTTCTTTTTAAAAAAATAAAGGCGTATTTAAGGCAGGCTTTCACTGTACAATGGAGCAGAAAAGCAAGTTTATGATTCGAAGTGCTGGCGACCAAATGCTGATTCTTCTAATGCTTATTCATGAGGCTATAGATTATTTAAAATTAAAATTTTTAATATGCGTGTATTTTTCCCAAACAGTAGCTTTAAATCTTCCACATGCTGAGTCTAAAAAGGACCAAAATATTTATTCTAAATATTTCAAGCGTTGATTGCAAATATTTCACAAGTAAGTTCTATCCACATGCTGGTTCAAATTACTTCAAGTGCTCAATATATATGATAGGCAATCCAAAATTTTCAAATGCTAATTGTGAACGTTGCTAATGCTGGTTCTAGATTTTATAAATACTTTCTTTTGATATTTTAAATGTGAGTTCTTATAATTCAAACATTATTTATAAATACTTCAGATGTTTGTTCTTAACTAGTTCAAATTTGGCGTCAAATGCTCGTATCTCGTTTCTACTAGCTTTACTAAATAAAGAACATGATAAGACATGATAAGGAATTAGTTTCATTGCTGTATTCATGCCATCAGAAACAAGAATTAAATTTTGTTGAATGACCCAAACAGGAATTTTTTGACCCAATTTCCATTTTCTAGACTTGGTCCTGAAACCATGATTCTTTGAGCACATCCATCTAGTTTTACCGGAGCATTCGCAGCCATTTTAATACGATACTGAAAATTCGATGACGTAAAAGGCAACCTTGAGTGGCTGTCGACCGTCGGTCTACTGCTAGAATTCTAATAAATATCTGATGTGCCGTGCATTTCTGATGCGAAGTGATATGCGACGTCGAATTGGAAGCTTCGATGGCGGCCACACTTTTTTCCGTTCATTTTACCGTCGAAATTTTCTTGAGTTGTAGCAAACTTTGCGCGTAACTAATTGGAGTTAAGTCGGAGGTAGCTTCTAACGTTGCTAGTTTGTCATATGGACATACTTTTTGGGTATATTCTATTTTTATGTGGACATTTTTACCACACATTCAATATAGAATAACTCCTCTTCTAAAGGTAGAAATTAATGAATGAATTTTATTTCTATACACTTCGTTTAAGATGATTGGTAAACTACAATTTAAAATTCAGTTGCTTTTTAGTGAGCTTTAGATTGAAATTTGCTTCTGAACCTTTATTGTACACGGATACGTGCTGCTGAAAATGGATCTGCTGTGGAAGGTGGTCTTTTTGGAAATAAATCTTTAGGATAGATTCATTCCGTACAAACATTAACGCTTTCAAACCATCAATGTACAATTGGAAAGGAATGTTGTCTTTAGGGTCGAGGTCGATGGAAATAGGATGTTTTTTGCTTACGGGGAATTTTGCTTGCTCTGAATAGAAACCAACATGAAACTGCATGGAAGCTCGGTGCTTTAATAAATATAAATAAAACGTAAACTCAGAAGAAATTTGAAATTCAATTCCCCATCACACATCTTGTATGTGTGGTACAGCCGCCGAAATTTCAAATGTGCGGTGTGGCCAAGAATTGCATGTTGGTATGTTATGTACAAGCGCATGGAAACCCCACAACCAGATCTCTAGTACCTGAGGTTCGTGTACAACTAAAATGCAATAATTATTTATATGCTCCATACTTCCGTAGATCGGAGAGTAGGTGTCTGCCGTCAGCTACTGAGTAGATGTAGATTGAACCAAAAAAACCTTGTGCTTGGTACGAATAATACCATTAAAACCATGGAACTGAACACTTTTTCGGTTTTCAAAATAAGCGCAAAGCTTTCACGATGCTTCTAGCTCGTGGCTAACACTGCCCTGCGTTGCTACCTCAAGTCTAGCATGAGCAACAGTAAAAATCAAGGGGGCATGTGGGTAACAAGACGCCCTAATGCGAGTCTTGCATTGTTCGTCCCTATTGATCATGTGTTATTGGCTCAGGTACCGTCCTGCATCAAAGACACAGCCCAGCCGTGATCTTGGCTTATGCAATCGTACACAATAGATCGTATTCTTGTCGGTTTCTGATGCTTCAGATGCGGTTACGCGGATTAATAAAGAGCTTGAGGAGTCTTCTAAATGAGAGCAGCCGGGCTGTTTTGCTTCAATAATTCTTCTTCGCTTGGGATAGATCTCTATTGAATACTCGTGCCATGAGATGATGTATTGAATGAGCACAATGAAGCTTTAGATGCTATATTCCAGTGACGGACGTCTTTCTCAATGAAGATTAATTCTATGCTTCTATAGAGATGTTTAAAGGCACCAGGCGGGTTCTTTGGAGAACTTCCCGTGGTTATGAAGCGGTGAATGAGTTGTGATTCGATTGCACGTGAGTCCTCTTTTCCTCTTTGCTATTCAAGGTTGAAAATTTAAAAACTGCTTCTTTAAGGGGTATAAAAATGAGTGAATCATATCTGTCACACATAGTTTGACACTGCCATTCCTTCTGTATATTTTCGTGGCTCGATACTGCTTAATGAAACTTTTACATATTCGGTAATCATCGCCACCCATATGGAAATACAAGAGATAATATGTATTGCAGTTGGCACCCCCTGTTGAAATGATAATCCTATCACTCGCTCATCACCGACTGCATTGCACAACCTGGCAGCCTATGAATTGAAATTCAGGTATGAATATTTGAGAATAAGAAAGCAAACACTGGTATAGTGCGGACAACAGAGTAGAACTATGGAATCTGTTCAAACCAGATCGAGAGTCCAAACTATGTAGATGCAGAGGTTGTAAAATTCTAAAATATGTAAACTTGACGAACTAGTCTTAGCGTATAATCTTTGACATGCAAATTTAGTGAGTGTTGCAATCCGCACCTGGTTAGCATACATACATAGTTTTTGAAGGCGGTGGAGGGGGGAGGGGAGAGGGAGCTGAAACATCGTTGAGCTCTCAGGCTTAGAATGACGCAGGCCACCCTCGACGCATGACGTACTTATTCTAAGTACTTTTGGATTTACGCTCAACATTTTTAGCTCTAAGTAGTCAAGCTATTTATTCGTGATGCAAAACTGCATGTTTGAAAATAAAATTTTGAGCATGAGTCAAGGATCTTAGAATAAATACGTCATGCGTCGAGGATCCCCTGTACACCTCAGTTGTGTGTAGAGGTGACCATGTTGTGAGAAGGTATCTAACTTACAAATGAGCCACTTTTAGTTCTTTTGCTCATGGTATCTCGCTACCTTTAAGTAGAAGCACTCTAACTTCTCTCTTCTATTACACACCTCTTAGGGATTAATCATCAAGCCGGAATTAAGCATCGACCGTGAACGCATGCAACAGTTCTTTCAGTAAGAGTCCAGATGAGCAAGTACACATTTCCTCCCCTGTGAGGCTCGCTAACGCGCAGGATTCTTAGGCACCATGTGGCTTCCATGTGGACCTCTGACGAATCTCGCTCCCGCTAAGTCGGTTTTAAAGGGCTTCTCATTTGCCAGCGGAGAACCACTAATACCTTCAAGGTCATCATTATTATTCGCAAAGTACACTTACCTCGGTGACTTTATAGCTTGAACCCACAGAAGATCAATTTCAAGTTAATTAAAGGTAGATTGCGATAAAATTCTCAGTAACCTTTGAAAGGTTCAACACTATTTCAAGAACGGTATTTCACTGTCTATCGGTAGCATCGTGAAAGGAGTAATTATAGCTTGAAATATGCTATTGCTGTCGGCAGCGAAGTGGATATAATTGAAGCTCCGCACCTGTTGCTTCGGAACCAGGGCTTACTGCCTCAACCACACAACCGCAAGTCGTAGGCTTCCCTAGCGTCGCTGAGGCAGAGGTCGGGAGGCTAGGCTCAGAATTACTGTGGTTCTACCGAATCATTTGCTTGGCCTGGGTAGGAGCACAAAAGGTACTAGGAAATTTGGGCTGCCTTCATGGAATACCAAAGTGAATTTGTACCCGACTACGCTGATAGAGTTCGTTGTGGGGGTCGGACGATGGGCAAAACGTGGGAGTTGGTCAGTGCGTATTGACATGGCACGCCGGACGAAGTATCTGAAGAGTAAAAATAATGAAATGTGCATCTTATTAGATGCTCCTCCTGCGCGGGAGGGAGGGTGTATTGAGTGGTATGCACAATACTTTTAGAGCGTATGTAATGTGAATTTAGAGTCGATAGATGCTTTTACTGCAGGGATGTCAAAAGTAGTGAAAAAATATAACATTGGAATAAGAGCATTTGTTCCCGACGGTTCATTTTACGGGACGTAATAATTACATTTTTTCGTAAATGTACACATATGTGCATGTTATCTTGAAAGATTCTAATCCTGCTTTTTGAGCTCCCTACCAATAGAAACGTAACCTTAAAGAAGTGTACGTCCAAAAGAAGTGGCGTTGTCGGTAACGCCACAATATCCGGGACTTATTTTGAGAGCAAACCTTGAATTTACAGGTTCCTTGAATTTACGCTGAAGCTGATTTATATTAATAAATTCGTGGAATACAAAACAAATGTAGCATGTGTACATGCAAAACAGGTTCAACAGTCTGACATGAAAAAATCTGTTGAAACAGAAGAGAGTTCAGACTGAAGTGCACTGAAAAATACGTTAACGTGCAAGTAAAATTGTACGCCTAAAAGATCTGTAAGATCTGATCACAATTGATCTGTAATACAAAAAATAGATGCACCAATGAACAGAAACTATGGTCATTTGAAACTTATTTCAACTAAAACATCAGACAGCATATTCATTTATGAGCTAAAATATGCGTTAAAAACTCATATGTCAAGTGAAACATGCGTTAGCAAAATCGTATGTCAACTGAAACATGCGTCATCAAACACCTTTATATCAGCTGATGCATGAGCCAACTAACGCATATACAAGAATCGATTACAGTTAACAAACGCATATATCAACTGAAACAGGAATCCGCAAAAGCATATATCACCTGAACTGATGCAGAAGTTAATTATAACAAGCATCAGTCAACTAGATGGTATTTCATGTGGTGAATTTACGACACATGTAGACATAGTCAGCAGATGCTAAAGTCAACTTATGCACTATCGAACTGAGGTACGAATTAACCGAAATACAAATCGTTTCAGGCGCAAGTAATTGGGCGTTCTAAATCATTCACGAATTTTAAAGCAGAGAGCAAGCAGTTTTCAATCGAGTGTGATTCTATTTTGAAGCAAAGTTTATTTTCTTCATTCATTTCCCCGTTCCAAATGTTTTTCCGGACGAAAAAACAATGTTACTTACGTTCCTAGCTTTTCTAACTAATTATGATTTCCTCCGAGGTTAGTGGTAGGAAACAGTTTGAGAATTGAAATGCGTTCAGGGAAATTCGCTTACGCAGAGGAGGCCATCGTTTGAGATATGTGATAAAGTAGCTAAGTCAAATGTTCCTTACGGGTGTTAATTATGGGTGTGTGCATTCTCTGTTTTTCTAAGATTTGGTTGAAACTATTCCTGCTTGAGGTAACTCTCTTTAGGTAAATTTACGATGAACACTCCAGTGCGTCTCAAATTGTTTATTCGCGAGACACAGTCTTGAGTAAATGAGAGTCACAGAAGGATTAAAGCACAATAGAAGTTCTTTGTTCTTGCAGACACCGGAATAGCTGGAAGAGTTAGTTTAGCTTCGCGATTTCAATTGTGAATTGCGCTCGAATTGGAAGACAATTAGCAGAGCTTTGTGCTGAAGTTTATGGCGAGTGAAAAACCTGCGCCCCACTACTGAAGTTTCAAGAGTCTCGTCGAAAGTTGAGGATGTTGTTCAAAATTTTCCCCTGTTTGGCTTTCACTTGGCGCGAGAATTGCTCTTCAACTTGTCCATGTCTCGAGGTTTTTCCGCCCTTGTAACACCCCAGTCTTTCCTCGCCGTGGGCAACTGAAGACGCAGATTGCCTTTGTGTGGAGCAAAGTTTTCCAGAGCTATAGCGTTTTTATTGCAGCCAGAACAGGCTTTTTGATGCAAAGTTAACGTTCCATCATCGCAGAGTTAACAACTCGCGCTTGACTTGCTTGTGGTGGGAGCAATGTTGGGTGATTTCTAACTATGGCTTTCTCACAGCAATCATCTTTTCTTAGCCAAAATCTATTGAAAAATCCCGTTGGAAAACTGCATGCTCGATTTTCATCGTGCTCAGAGAGGAGACGACTAATCCTTAGACGTGTAATAAATTGATCACATATCATTTGACGAGTTTTCGCCGAGATAGGTATTGCTCCGACCCAAATGAATCGCTTGATAGGTTAAAAAGAATCGTTGTAAATAGGTCATGACCTTCTCACTGTAATCTTTACATAGTAGATTTACAATTTCCTGAATCAAAGATTCTCATCAGTAATATTTTCATCAGGACCAATGTGTTGAAAAATTTTACATTTATATGAAACTAGACCACCCGTAATCCGTTTGGTCACTATTTTGCAGTTGGTTGTCTACTTCTATAATTCTTTATTTTCTAACAAATATCCAAAGCCAAAGAAAATTATTCTCTCACTTTTCTCAATGAACCGTAACCATGATCCGATGGGAAAATCCTTGTTTGATTACTGAGATATGAGATTGAATTTTTGCCTAATGATTTTACGGAAGAGTGCGCATGATTACATACTAGCAAACAAGCAAGCAAGCATGCAAGGTGATTAGATTTTCAGTATCTTTCCCTGCATTCCCTCTATATTTAGTAGTTTTCCCTAATATCTTCCACAGGATTTAGTATCATATACAAGGTGAGCATGCGAGGTGTAGGTGCTTTTTATAATGTCATTAAACAATATGTTAAATAAAATTTTTTGAGAAATATTGGCTAAATTTTATTTTACCTTAGTATTACCTATAATGAATGTACGTTCTTATAGATCTTTATTTTCTACATTTAAAAATTATGAGCAAAGTTAGCAAAGCTAAAATAAACTGTATGAAACAAGACAGAAATTTGGGGAAATTTTATTTTTAGACTTGCCAAGGTTCCTGTGAGTACGTTAGACGTTTATAAGATCTTGAAGCCCCGAGAAAGACAAGATCGTACCTACAAAAACAAAAGTACTCAAATCGGTGAGTTAGAACACCGCAACTGATTAAAAACATAACGGAAAATATTCAGAGGGATCCAAGGAGAAGCATTAGGAAACTTTAGCAGCCTCTGTCAGCTACGGTACCATGCGAAATGTACTGAAGAAGCCTGTTCATCCAATCATCAAAGTGATGATGCTCTTAAGGTCGAACTCATACCATGCTGGGGAGGTATCTCACCACAAACGATGCGTGCCCCATGTAGTCAGGTACTGATAGGTTGAAACATGTAGTGAAGAAATATCGAACATTCAGAGGAAAACATAAACTGCATTGAACCGTTGTTATTTTGAGTTGTAAAGTTATCTTTAACTGCTAAATTGAAAAATTATTTGAAATTAGTTTGTCTATACTTCGTTTGATCACCCCTTAGGTATAATTCTAGAGTACTCTGGAGTGTTTCTGTCTTGTCTTAAAAGATTAGTTTAGAAGCTAGAAACTCGATTTCACCCGCCTAACTGGAGCTCATTATTTCAGCTACGCCAGACGCTCCCTGAACCTCGTAGATGTGAAGTTTGATGTCTTTGGTGCTCTGTGATCTCAGGAACCTTTGTTGAATATCGTATTCTGTTTGCTCGTCTTTCAAAGTACCTACAAAGGCATCTCGAAGACCCGAGAGAAGATTTTTGAGACAACTGGACCTGGAACAATTTATCAGAGTTTCGTTCATGCAATTGATACTTTTCTTGCCGTTCAAGGTTTTGTGCTGCCCTGGTTCCGGCAACTAATGAGACTGCTCCGAGAAGTAGATTCGCTCTGCAGTTTTTACCGATTGCAGTTTTTGGCCTGCCGGTTGCCAGACGTGTTTTTGGGTGCGACAAGAAATGAGCTTGTGCTAACCAACCCAAATCATCGATAATGTGCCTTGTAAGTCCTTCATGCCGCATCCAGTCCAAGTTAGCTTCGAATTAGATGTTATTCTCTTACCAGGATCACCAGGCAGTCAAAAATGACGGTAAATCTCATGTGAAATAACGTAATTTTCGGTATCACTGATACAGACTGCCTTCTCTGATATAGTCTCGCTAATCGGGTACAGGTAGTCAAGAATCTGGACCCGTAAATTTTCTTCAATCTTATTCCATAAGTGCGTAAACAAATGATCACACGACGAAATTAAATATAAACTTGGAGTATCCTTATGTTATGGCTTGGTGCATAGCCATAATTAACGTGAATGAGGTTCATCTGACAATCTTAAAGCCGTTCTTCAACGTTTTAAACTATATACTTTTTTACAATCCTATTCTTTGTATCCTTTAACATTGGAAATGAAGCTTGTTTTGTTTTTTGAAAACTTCAGATATTTTTTATTTCCATTTTAACAATTAGACAATTAGAAGATGCTTCAATATTATTGACACGCTAAAACTGCTAAGGGGCATTTTCTTGAGCTCCACACAAACCCATTTTCCTTCACTTGCAATATTTGCTGCAAAAGCGAAATGATTTTAAGCCCGTAAATTGACCAATTTTTCAGAGGGAATCTTTTTGAGTGCGTTCATCAGATGCTGGAGAAAAAATGAGAATCTGGAGCCCCGAAATCTCGTGATTGAGAGTTGAAGAAAAACCAGAAATAACTATTTTTTCAACCGCTCCGGAACAAGTTTACTTCATTCTTTGAAGGGTAGGAAACCTTAGTGGATCACAGACAATATTTCAAACCTCCCTTGTACATGTTCCAGAGCTCACATCTGCTCAATGTCAGGCATCAGATTGGTTGGCACGTTCATTGTAAAGAAAGTTAAATATTTTCGTTAGAAGTGAGATTGTATAACTACATACTTCGAAAACTGAGTTGAAGATGAGTGACTCTTTTGAAAAAATTCTCACAAGTATTTAGGCTTTGTTTCTTTTACTTTGTGCGATTCCTTTTGGTTACTGAATTATACATTTGTGCTATCCTTCTACGTTTTTGGCAATCCGTAGAGTTGACCAATGACTGACATTGAGGAAGCTCTCATCAGCTGGAAAAAAATTTCATACATGCAGAACGTACTTCACCGGTGGAGCACAGCCCAACATCTTGAATATCTTGAATATCTTGAAGTTGTTTGGGCCTCTATGCCCTGGTCACACTGGAGTGCCGCCGGTTTGTGCGCATGCTGTCCCTTCGCATATCCGCAAGCTGTTGATTGATACAGTTTCCCTCTGCCGTCTGATGGTAGTGAGGCAAGGGAGGCCGATCGGGGATAGTCAACAGAACATATTTCTTTTGTACGACCACTCAGGCATACGAAAATATTTAACGAAGACAACAACAAACGAGAGCTCATTATAATAACCTCTCGTCGCTACGTTTGTTGGCTAGAGATAAAAAAACAGAGCGAACCTTCCATTTCCCATCACCGATGCAGATGGTTGATGGTTGATGGACATTAGGTTTACTCGCTGGACCAGATAAAGTCTAAATATTTACGGAACGATGACCCCCAGTCATTACGAACCCGGAAGCCGGTCTCGGTGGTCATTAGGGTGCTGCAAATGTCATCAGGGCAGAAAAAAACGAGTGTGAAGACGACGTAGCTTCCACAGGAACAGCTACAAACTTGTATAATCGTAAGAGGCGTTCCATGGTTTTGGAGTTGTACGAAGTTTGTTGTTTGGTGGCAAGGCTTTGTGAGTTAGAAACATGCTGTCTATTAGCCGAGTTAGGGCCGTGCCGCAGTCTGAGCGTCTTTGGACCAGCGAGAAACTTCAAAGAAATGATAGTCTGTAAAAGCTCGTTAGTTTCCTGCCAGTTTGTTTCACTGTTCACGAAGTCCAGCCACCATTATAACTGTTGTGATATTGTGTCACTGTTAGGGTGTGCAATTTATTTACTTTGCATCTGTTTGCCAAGCTCCTAAGATTTCATGCATGAACTTTTGTGCGTTGTTTATATTCTTCTTAACTTAACTTTGTTTTGAGGTACCCACTGAAGCAGTGGACATAATCACATGATTCTTAACATTTCATCCCATTGACTACATGCATATATCAAATGAACACATTCTAAACGAAAATCCCTTCAATATCTTCTCTTATGTTTTTCTTTTCTTTTGCACTGACCTCTGTCGCTTTTCTATTGTATTTTGTTATTGTAGAGTATTTGTATTGATTGTTTTTAAGTCCTTTACATTCTTAGTTGTTGAATTTTATTTTAATTTGCGGTTTTAGTGAGCTTTTGATTTCACTTCACCCGTCCTTTCAGACACCCGAGCACAGCACACATAATTTACGAATTTCGTGACAAACATAGCACAGTATTCTTTGTGTTCTAGAATGAAAAAGTGTTCTTTAGGTCTGCCTCGTTCTTTTGTTTCTACCGAAGCTTCAAATCTTTGTCTCTCAGTTTTCAACCTATTCAACTAATAGGATACAAAAGACAGAATATAAAATCTGATGAATTGTTCTCTCATGCACGACGGTGAGAACATTACGATTTTCATGTCTCTCTATTTTGTCCCAAACAAGCGCGCTTTGATTGTTCGGCAACATTTTCCCTAAGAGGTTGTCCTAAAGGTTGAAGAAAAGCGCATCTTGATAATATTCCTTGTCAAGAAAGACACCGGAGTGGAAGCAAGAAGAGATTACAGGCTGGCCCACACAAAGTATCTAAGGATTCACCCCGAAAGGTCTGTTGCACTTGGACATAACACAATTTCACGCTCTGTAAAAATATCTTACTAAAGAAAAAGCTTCAAGAATTGGGCTGCGTACCATTCGGTGTTTTCTGTCCGAACGTTGTACAGTTTTTTGTTGTTGCACTAACAGATACTGTTCTGTTCTCTACATCTATTTTATGTGTGGAGATAGTAGAATTCTTTTATTCTTTTACAGAAAGCAATCCATGGCCGCGACTGCCTTCAACAAAGTTTCGAACTCAAAGGCTTTCATTGTGGGCCACAGGTCCGCAGGCCGCTATTGTGCCGCACGCTTCAAATTCGACTTTGAAACTGCCATTACTAAACACAAACTCGTATTTACTTGCATGCGCCATAGGAGGAAACAGGACAAGATGACTCAAGGCTTGTTTTCTTTCGCCTCTGCCAGCGAGACGCGGTATCTAATTTTTATTATAAATTCATGCATGTCTCTGATGCAGGTACCCAGGACGGAAGGGATGTCCTCGTAGTAGGTGGAGTTCTCAATGATATCGGTAAGTAGAATTTAATCCAAAAAATACCGTGTTTTTGCGTGACCATGAACCAATTGATCAACTAATTTCATATACCTATGTTGGAACTTCAAGAAAAATACAAAAAAAATCCTGTTACTCGTTAATGGTTGCCAGAAAATCACGTCAGAGGCATACAAGAAATGAGCTAAAACTCCGCCGTGTATCTTTTCTTCTACCATTCGCAGCAAAATAATGCAACATATCCTGACACCATGGTCCTCTGGAAGAGTAAAGATTCTATTTAAAGTGGATCTGCACAAGAGAATTTACGTCAGCTGGTACGCTCACACTCATCACGTAATCTACTGCGCACTACGTTCCGTCTAAAGTTTGCCTGCTGAACAAAATCAACAGAGCCCAAAAAACACAGCAGCTGAACTCGCTACACCCCGCTGGTGGTGAGCGAGTGTTACAGGCTTGTACCCGCACGTATGCGCTGCCATTCAAATTGTTCTACAAAATTTGGAATCATTCGACTTGATTTAAACGATGTGCTGAGGCCACGGTCGATCTCGTTGACTATGGTATGAGCTTCGCATTGAAACTCATTCAAAAAATGAAATGTTAACTTTGTTTTAAGCGTAATTGTTTGAAATAAGAGTAACGACAGTTCTGTTACACGCGCTAGGTCACATCTGCCCCTGATTGAGCCGCAAAGCTCAAGTGGGTCTCTTGTCGGACAATAAATGCGTTCTTATAAAGTTTTTCACGGCCTGCTTAGTATTCCTTCACCCTCTGTCAGGTATGACAACCACGACGTCGTCTCGTCAAACTTGAAACGACGTCGACCCGCGTTTCCCTCTTTCCCCCATCCGCGCGCGACTGATAGGCGGCTGAGAGGGAGGGCATTTTAGTCTCGATCGTTTGTAATAAACCCCAAGTCGGTTGTCACCGTCAGAGTCTATAGCCCCGCTCCTTGTAATATGGTTTCTGTACCTGCACTACACGTCAGCTATAAGATTAAAATATTGCCTAAAAATTCTAACAATAATGATCTGTTACCTGAAGTTCTGTATGTAATGATTATGTATATATAAATATATTAAAGTGACACTTGTTACTGATGCCACTGCTCTTCCGAAACGCTCTGCTACCGTTATGGTCGAGTCGCAAACCTTGAAATCCTTAAAATTAGCTCTTACCTTAGCACCTCATCGCCGGCCACACTGATGTGCCACCTGCTCAGGCACGTCGTGTTTAATCATCCTCTCCCAAGGGAAGAACCCCTCCCTACCCCCCACTGTGGGGTATTAAACTGTGCAGCTGCTGAACCCCTTGTGAAATTCACACAACTCGCGAGAAACTGAAAAAACTACTTATGAATATTTAGTTGGGCCATGATAATATTACCGTGCTCAACTAGACGTCGTGATCTTCTTTAACAGCACCTTTTTAGTTTACTGTGTACCAGCAAGCAGCTGTTGGTGGTTCCTTAGTATCCAAGGTTTTATTGATACGAACAGTGTCTCTAGCAATACTATTTATGATTTTCATTCAAACTTATTCCCTAATTCGTATACAGCAATATTTTTGTAAGCTATGAGTGCCCTTATGCTTCCCTAGCGGCCGCGCATTATCAAGCATTTAGAAAAATCTGTGTTTAATACTTCAGCTTTTTAAATTTTTAGTTAACTCCACCCAACCCTTCAAACCCCAACGCAGGAGGCTTCCTTTCCCAGAGGGGATGCAATCTAAGCCTTTATGGGCTTTAACCATGATTTTTAATATTGTGTTTAGCTCGGTCTTCCAAGTTTTTTAATGTTATCATTTACTTTAGCTCGGAAAATACTCCTATTCTTACGTATATCTTTTCATCCCAGCTTCATCTCAGAACTGGGAGCCCGAAAAGAACAGAAGGGCTGCTCAATCCGACCGAAATCCCGAGCTTTCTTAGTACATACAGAACATACGTGTAAGATTTCAATAAAATCACGAATTCATAAGACGCGGGGTAAAACTCTTTACTATCAGAGCATATGCGTAATTCTCCAGCACGCGCGAAGGTTCTTTTGTGATCGGTTGGACGAAGTTCACAGTTCTAAACCTGGGCAATTGCTTCAAAGGATAGAAAGAGTTTCAATTGGGATGAACTCAAAATAGAACATCAAAGATTTAAGGTGGCATTATGGTCATCGCAGACCCTCACGAAAATCAAATAAATTGAATGCAGAAAATTTGCGTTACACTTTGAGTCAAAATGCTCTTTCGCGAACAAAATTTTTAAGCAAATATAACTTTAGCGACCCATGGAAACGATTACAGATAAGTTTAGTTGAAGGTTCTACGGATCATTTACTCAAGGATACCGTTTCATTGCTTTGTATTGTATCCTTTTAATATCTGATGCAGTTAGAGAGGTCAGCGCACATTTGAAATTCAACTGACTGTTTCGTTTACGAACTCTCTGTTTACGATCTAAAGCTACTTTCATTTTAGTTCAATTTTGTATGGGATTGTGGTTAGTTGATTTATTATCATGGAATTCTCCTAGGCATGGTTTGAAGATTCAATAATGTTTTCTTCCCGTGCAAAACAGCTTTGGATTGAAATACGGAAATAGTTTAGAATACCGAAAGCAAAGATGTTGCTTTAACACAGACTTTTTCGAATGACCTGTGCTGATGAATCCCTAATATTTCGAGGGACAATTCACTTGGTCAAGAATGGTCTCGACGCCCCAGCAAACAAGTCGGCGAGGGACCAGTAATCTCACTCCCCAGACATAATAAGCGTCAACAGTTTTGCTCGACTGAGACAGGCAAATGGTTCGAGCAAACAAATAATTCGTCAGTTTATCTCTCGCAAGTGTTTCTCACGAGGCTTCCTAAGTCAGTCTCTGCGGCAAAACAGCTCTCAGACGAAGACAAAAGGCCGGGGCTTTCGCCAAAATTGCCTTCTTGATTTGCATGAGCCAGCCATGAATTTGTCTCGAAATGATGCAGTGGTGAAGTAGAGCCATCGCTTGCGTCCGCCGAGCCGATTAGGACTCAGCGATTACAGTCCGGCGCGCCTGCTACGTCGGGGCAGCCGAAAAAACTGATTATGCCCGTCAAATTCTTCTGGGCATCGATTAGCGCCCAAAATTAGTCAGGAGTTTTCGAAAGTTTGAAGACATACGCTTTGTGTTGGCTCTCTATTTCAGTTGTCGCCGAACGATGTTCGGAGAGTCTTGGTTTTTAAGATTATGTGTCGTGTTGTTTGAAGCATGGGAGATAATGTTCAAGTAAAGCTAGAAGTTAGGCGTTCTGAAAGACGCACTCGGTTTTCAATTTTTCCAAATATATTACGAACATTCATAGGATGCCATACGTATTCCATCATGAATGAATTTCTACATTCCATCATGAATGAATTTCTTTTGGGCAATGATAAAATGATAGTAGTTACGATTTTAGTGACCTCTTTAGATGATTCGCTTCATAACAGCTCAGTCTTTTGTTCTCTTCTGTATCATTGCTATTTAAAATGAAAGTTTGAACTCCTTGATCAAGATCGTTTATATTTGATTTGAGACCTCAACATTCACCAAGTACATACACAACGATTCAGTCGGGGTTGATTTAAAAACACAAGTTTAGTACTTATTTGGATGTTCATACCGATGAGAGATGTACGTTCAGTAGAAAAACTAAAGTTCAATCGATTAGAAAACTACGTCACCAGCGTTCTCGTTCTCATACATCTGTAATGAGCCGCTCCGATCGCGTTGGGCCCATAGTAAACGAGAGAACTTATACGTCGCAGTTTTGTTCACTAAGACAAAAGATTTCATCTGAGACTAATAACTGGGCGGAAAAATTGTCAGACTTCATGTCAGAATTTAGCATCGCCAGAGCCGTCAATCGTGGGCGCGTCCAGCGGCCTGAAGTTCAGCTGGGAAAAAGTCTTCAATTAACAAATTTTCATAGAGCTTAAAGAGCACAGATGTATTTTGCAAATTAAAAATCAAATGATTGAAGGATGATTTTTTACAATCGAAGCATTGTGTTGCGCTGACACTCAACTTATGGAGACATCATGCTTGCCCAAATGCAATCACTGCACTCGTGTTTTAGGAGTCTTTTAGTCAAATAAATCAATTATGGTTGCCCATTTCTCTATCTACTGCCTCATGAGCATTGGTATCCTTACGCAGCGCAGTCACAGCACCTTTGTAATTTATTGCCTCGAGCGAAGCTTCAATGAATTCAGCTTCTTTTGGATCGATGAGGGAGCAAGCGCATGAAAAATTATCCCGAAGGACCTGAACGGGCATATTTTACAGAAGCAGTCGTCGCTTAGAGTATCATCTCGCAACAAATCATACCAAAGACCTCAGGTAAAATTTAGCGACGATTACAGTGAGTTTAAATGTTGAAAAGCAGTCGTGCAGCTCCGTTCTTAACCCTTAGCGTTTGGCCCTCTGAAGTCAGCGTCTGAGACTCGCTCTAAACAGCAGCTTGACATTTTCTCTCGCTAGCTCGAATTTAGTCCAGCGATGAAGAGGAATGCAACTGAGATTTCGGCCTAAGTTGCAGCTTTTCATGAGCTCGTATTCTTAACTCATGGCTTATTCATTCGTAGTAACACTCGGTTTTGCAATGAATTCTGCTCGTTAGTTGTTCGCTAACGTATCATTTCATCTTAAATGTTCGTCTAGTTCTGTTGCGCATCGAATGCGTATCAAAATCACGTACGACGACAACAGCTCTGTTACAATTAATTTCCTACATCAAGCTCTATGTTTAGCAACATTTTGAAGGCAATCTCGGAGGCGTGGACAATCGTATAAGCTTGCTTAATTAAATTCGAGCTTTTTGCAAAACCCCTTAAAAACAAAAAATCCTCTCGTCGCTGAGACGGATTTGCGCAGGCTGGAGTCGTTCCCAGGCGAAAACGACGGCAATTTTGCAGGAGAGAGGGGCTGTTTTGGCGCCTCATTATTTGTTCTCTTCATGTTTACTCGCAAAAGAAAGGTAAAATTGTGTGACATGCTTCTAAATACTCAGGTAATTAGAGGCCGAGCGACGCGTTGCAGGAGTTTTGCTCTGCGACACCCATTTGTCTCCGCGGCGGCGACTCAAAGAATTAATTTCAAGGTAGCTCAGTTTCTTTTGCTACAGGGGAGGGGGACGGAGAGGGTGTTGTGGGCATCACAGAATTCCACACGCCTTATGAAGGCCCAACTTCCCCTCATTTCGCTCCGCTGAATCACAAGCCAAAGAATTAGAGCTTTTCTGAAATTTTCTCGGCCTTCGCTTCCCCTCCAACTGACAGATGCATCCAACGGCCTCCAGAACGCCGAATTTATTATTTTGACTGCAAGGATTTAGCTGGTAATGAAGGACAAATACTTGAGCAATATTTTCGCGGACATGGAAGCTTGTTCGTGTGTACGCAGCACTGCATTTAATGCTTATTTGCTTCATCCATTAAATGGAACACACCTCATTGCAGAGTGGAAGCATATGTTTTAGCAGACGTGCGTAAAGCATAGCAGGAATAATTCCCATTAATAAACATATGCACACAACCCAGACAGAATGCTTTCCATCGTGCATATTTGTACGCTGATAAACAGCTCTGGCTTTTGTGACTAACTGGACAAGGCTTAGCGGTGGTCTGCATTGCGGATCATTTCTTGATGGAGTCGGAGCTCGCTCCGGGATCACTGAGTTAATTTTATTTAGCTACAGGAATTATGGCTAAGAACAGCGCGATAAGAGAAGTACGCACACACAATTTTTTTGAAAATGAGGTTCAAGTTTTTGAACGTATCTTCAAGTTCATTATTTTTTATAGAAACTAGTATAAGTATCTTCGTCTCAGAGTCGAGGTATCGTTATGTTGGTTTCTTGTGATTTGTGTCGAAAAACTTGAGCTGCAAGATGGCGAACATCACCTACATCCTATCGTAATTTGACAGCTAGAAGATAAAAGGCAGAGAATCTTCGCCTTTTTAGCTTACTTCAGATAAATATTTACCTCTTTTCCAAGGAGATGAACAAGTGACCCATTCTTTCGCGGGGCTTCCCTCTCCAAAAACACGGAGGAATTGCATTCTGCATGGATTCTAGGCCATTCTCTTTCTGTTAAATTCTCTCACTTCCTCGGTCAAAGTGACATGAGAGTCCATGTCATCCAAGGACATAATATTATTGATTCACTCCAGGGAACCTCTGATGCTCGTGAGGAAGTTTATTGACGGTCGATTGCGTATGCTACGGCTCGTACGTATGTAAGTTCCATACATTATGCAAATCCTAACCGTAGTTCTGCCTGAGATAAAGGTATCGTCTTGTGTGAAAGTTGTTATGTATTTTATATCACTAAACTATCCAATGCAGGACAGTAGCAAACACATGTACTTGGACACTACACATTCGATCGTAGTAACTTGATATGATCGGACCTAGCTGAATTTGACTGTTTTCTGCAACGGAGCAGATTACTTGCCTGCATAGGGTCATAATTTTGATCCTTTCATTTTTCGGGACGGCTTCATTCATTTGCATCACTATAACTCAGTGAGTAAGTGTTTCCTTGAAGAGCTTCTTGATCGGATTGGCCTCCCCATTGGATCATCGCAGGAGTTGCATTGAGGCCCAGGTCACACACGTGGACTTTACGGTGCCCGTTCCTCGTGAGGCCACAGAACAGGTTCACAGGAGGCCACGTTGTCATCCCTTACTGTGCTTTCATGCTCCACGACCTCAAAAAATCCGCAGAATAGCCATTGATGTACTCAAAAAATTCATAGCTCAAGATCCGTGGGTACAATAGAGTTCCATAGCGCCGCCACTCATGTTGAGATTTGTATTGATCTTTTGAGGGGCCCACGCGGTTCCTGCTGTTTGGTATCCTGGTTAACTGTTTCTCTGAATTTGGTTGTGGCTTCTCACCGTGCGTTTGTCATGATCAGGTACAAAACTCATTTACGTTTTTTAATGAGTTGCATTTTCACGCATATGTTTCGTAAGCACTTCCAGCTCCAATCTTGTATGTGTAAGGTGGGCTTTTAAAATCTCCTTGTTTGTATATTTTAGATCGCCTTTGACAGGAGCAGTTACCGCTGTAAATAAATCAGTTCAATAAATTTGCAGACTGGATCGGTATTAAACACATACGCACAGCGCTTTTTCTACCTTACAACTCGCATTTATACGTAAATGTTTAAAACGATTAAGGTAAAAATCTCGGCAGTACTGACTTGCATACTTGAAAGCTTAGCAGTCATTGTATGAGCTCGGTACTTGAAGAGTTAACAGTCGTCACTTCTTTATTTGTGCAAGCGCAGTATTAGGATTAATTAAACTAAGGTGTTTGCGCAGACTGAAGTTAAAGACTGACGCTAAAAATTTCTGTATGCATTCTTCATATGCTGCTGTGTTTCATTACATG
>VOMN01052202.1:0-14404 GCA_014899125.1 Orchestia grillus | reverse complement strand
ATTCAGATTCATATTGCAAGCTTTTGGAGAATGCCTTTCTTCACTAGCTTGATTGTCAGCCAATTATGGAAAGGTCTTGGATATTTCAACAGGGTATTACACCTGCACTCATATCAAAGAACACAACCAACTCGCTGTTAGATAGATTCACAAGGCACAATTTAATGGTGTGGACTCCAAACAATCCCGATTTGAATCCCGTTGAAAATTTTGGTCCATTGTCAAGAAAAGCATTCATGCTGATGACAAGCGCTACTTAAGCTTAGAAGTCTTGTGGGAAGCAATTGAAAGTTCTTATCGACCAATTAAATCCTTTGAGATAGCACACAGACTTTTGACAGGCGTCTCATATTAGAGTGTTGAATAACGAATGAAATCATGTTCGCCCAAAAAAGTCTCAGTTGTTTTGTCATTCGATTGCACCTTATCGTACTCGGTAATTAAGTACGAAAATATGTAATTCCATCGTTATTCGTATTTTTATGTTCCTTTGTATAATCAAAGTGAAGGTAAAATTAGGAGATATGTCCTTAGATCGTTATAAATAGTAAATCTTGCTTCACTTAATTACTTACTTCAAAATAATAATTCGCAAATAGAATGGGCAGTTCTGAAATTCAATTTTTTCTAGCAATTATATATATATATACGTATAACTTATCATACAACCATTTCTTTTCGTAACCAAGCAGAAACCAATGCAGGACCTCGCCAACTTGAATAGGGAACTACACATCGCAAAAGTCCATTAAGTGTCTTTCATAGTTTTAGTAGTTTATAACTCTGAAATAAATAAACAGCAGTCAAGAGACTTATAAGCAGGAGGATCGATCTGAACATTCTACTAACATTTCAAAATGTTCCCGGTCTGCTCCTGCTTCTACTCTATTGACAAAAACTGATTGGTACGAAAGTGACAAAGAAAATTTGTAGAGTACGTACATATGATGTTTGAATAACTTTTTCAAACGGTATAAAACGGCAGCCCGGAGTGATGCACATGCTTGTGAACCTTGCGTGACCAAAGTCAATGAAAATTTTTCGCTGAAGCAAACTAGGACTACAAATTTTGAGTTGAAGCTCGTACGCAATGAGCAACCACGGGCTCTGACGAACGAAGCGGGTTAAAGGTTGTGTCAAAAATGCTGCATATTCAATGAAATATTCGCGTAGTTGTATACTTGAGATACAATACAACCCATGTGACGAGTATTCGAAATGATTTTAAAGAAAAAACGTGTCAAGGCTTTGTAAAATAATCATTAAAATATGGCCAAACTGGCTATCACGACACTTTGAAATAGGTTGTACATGAGAGGACTCGTAGATACCACTTGCTTTATTACAATAATGGTGATGAAATATATACATGTTTACGGTAAAGGGAGTACTAAGCGTCTGAGATAAAAAAAAGGCCTCAAAAGCTGTCAGGAACAAAAATAAAAGTCAGTAATGGATATGATCATCTGGATTTACTTTCGTGTATACGTAAGATTACGCCTTTTTTCGAGACCAACAAAGCACATAGAAGAATAAAGAAGAGCTGATTTTGAATACAGAATCCTAAAAGAACAAGAATGTGCTATTTTAGAATTTAAAAATGGTGTAAAATAGTTATTTTTTAATTAATCAGGCCGCTTTAACATCATTTCCCTCATTATTCGAGCCCCTCGGTAAATAGTAACTAAGATTAGAAGTATTTTTTGACAATCTGTGGCTTTCTTAATTCACTTATTCGTTATGTGTTACACCTCTGAACTCGCACATTTGTGTTTGTGGGTTCTGATTCTTCAGTGCTACGCGAACTGTGCAACTCTTGCTAAACCAATAGTCTACATTCAGCATAGCCAGGCCTGATGCTTAAAACCCTAACCTTAAACGTAACTCAAATCTTTACTTTAATTAATTAGGCTTTCCTTTTATTGAATTTCGTTCGATTAGCCCCGCCTTGCCTTAATTCATGTAATCTGCCTTAACTTCACCCCTTCTGTCTTTTGAATAGTCTTAAAATGAAAAGAAGAAACTGCAGCAAATGACCCGTAAGCACCTAAAAGCATTTTCTTATTCATATCATTTAACGCATTGGCTGACTAAAGAAAAAAATAATTCGTCAATAAAAAACCATACGATTGAAATTAACAATGTGAAAAACTACTTACGAGTCGCGTTAATTTTTCCCTTGCGCAAGCGACAACTTTTCTCAAATTATTGCCCCCGAGGACACAAGTAACGCGACACTCCTGGAGCGATGCTAAGAGGCCGCGATTACGGATTTGATTTCTCTGAAGTACGGAAAATTTTCAGTTTTAGCTTGAAGGGTCCCAATATGGCAAACGACTCAACTTGAGACTAGGTAAGAGTGAGAAGTACTTAGGATTCTTCTCAATGAAATGGCCCACTCTCAAAGCAGAAAGCTGTATTTCTTGGACATTCCTACATTGAAACGATACAGATATGATCCCTCGCTATGAAGCGCATTAGATGTTAGCAGTAGCAAATCCATTTTTGCTATCTAAAAATATAACAGAAAATCAAATTAAAATATATATTTAAATCTGAGAGTGCTGGGTCTATTAACCGATGCCAGAAAGCTGCTGTTTTTTGTCACAATGTGAGCTTGCGGCAAATGTTCTCTCTCATGTTCGCATCAATACAGTCGCGAACTTGAATGTTAGAATGAAAATTGCACAATCATGATATCGAGCATACTCAAATTATTTAAAATGTTCGCAAAGAAAGAGTACGCTAAAAACGTTAGCATAAAATAATTCCCATTTTTTAAGCATTCTGAAATTTTAGTTCAATTTCTTTTAAATCGTATTATTTCCATGAAATGAGTCCATGAAAATGGAGAGTTGATCACTGTATTCTCGAAGAATTGTTGTATTTGAACTTTGAAGTTTCTGTCTACTAAATTGAACACTCTTGTGCAAGGCTGTAGCAGTTCCAACGCTCGAGAAAGAGTGTGTAGAAATGAGAGCGTGAACCCAAAAGTTAATTATGGTAGAAGAAGTAAAGCTTCATTTGGGAGGACCTTTTCGTAATTTTTTGACTGCCTTCGATGCATTACTGCTCAGGAAATGTGTCTCAGATACATTCCAGCCTGAGCTACACTCATCGCACTACATATGCTACAGTATTTCAAGGAGGCATTACATTTTAAGATTAAAAATTGGGTAGGGTGATGTGTAGGAATGAAAATAATTACGGATGAAGTTAATGAATTTTGGACGAACAAGGATCCGAATCCTCCGATGGAGGAATTCTCAAAGCAATCCCGGCTTACGCGTAGAAACCGAAAAATCCAGTGGCAATCACCATGACCGTAACTGCGAGAGCGTTTACTAGCCTGTAAGGAAACAAAAAATGCATTAGAAATGCATTGGGCAATTCAGTGATTGAATGTTACTTTGTAATCTTCGAGATGTTTTCAAATACTCAGAATAGAATTTTAAAACCAGGAGTACGGTCAATTTTAAAAGTTGGCAAAAAATTTACCGTACTTCTGACTTTGCAATTTCATTTTGAATTTTTGAAAATTTTTCAAGGATTTCACACAACATTTGATCAAAGGATTGCATGAAACTTTAAAATATGAAGAATTGGTTTATATCATAATGAATAGAATTGTGCTCCTGAAACTCGTGCCTCACAGTATATGATAGCCATTTTGGCAGATAGCAGCTTTGGCAAATCGTCTTCCGATAGTAACTTGATTTATTTCTGACTGCAGTATTGAGATACACATACCAATTTTATAAGGAAAAATAGCTTACACATACACATACCAGAACATTTTCGTTAACTGATGGTCCTTACTCAATGTTTTGTGTAGAACTGAACTAAAAGCATAATTTCAGCTACGGTTTGTTAACTATCACTGAGATCATGACTGGCCGATGGCGATTTGTACGACAATAAAATTAATTTTAAAAACACAGGTACACAATAATAATGAGTCCTAATAGCAGTACGGATAGCAGTGACTTAGTAACTGAGACTATTCCGCACCAAAAGAGAAGCCACTATTTAATACGGACTTTGGAGAACTGGAAATCCATGCACAAAGTATGTTTCCACACAAGAACCCTGCGCACAGAAACAAGAAGTTAAGAAGGAAGAAGAAGAAAAGATAAAGAACAATTAGTGATAAAGGCATGAATATAGAAAGAATCAAATTGGGCACGAATGATAAAAGTCCAGAAAGCCTAGCTAAAGCTGAGGTAACCTAACAAAGTCCACCTGGGCAAAAATACAGAAGGATCAAACTCTTTGTATCTCTTACCCTACGAATCATAAGGCAGCAGAAACTTTCATCGTTAGTGACCTACCTTAAGAAGAAAAAATAGGTGTTTTGTGAATATCTAACTATTTTTATTACCCATTTGAATAAGACCATCATCCAATATCTACGAAAGAACATTTATCGCATAGTATTTCACTTCAAAATGAGTGAAAAGTTCTTTACGTACGTTTTCTGCTTTGGGTTTTCGGTGAGGAAATCGACGGATTCCCTGATTTTCTCGGCTTCGGTTTTGTCGTCCGTAACCTGAGGCTGTTGTTCTTGAGCGGCCGCGACTGCAGACTCCGAGTAACCGCACAGTCGGTACAGCAGCTTCTTCAGGCCTGACTCCTCCTCTGGACAATCAGAAACCAATATCTCAGAATGAAGAATCTTGAGCGCTTACGTCAGTGGGTACAGTTTTTAAAATTAACCTAGGAAGGGAAAAAGGTTCCAAAAAATTGAGAGAACTTTGTACGAAATCCCTGCGAGGTTTCCTTTGTAATTTCTGGATCACTATCAAGGTAGAATGTCTCACAACACTATGAACTGAACTACCCTGTGCACTGAACTACATGTGCATTAGAGACCCAAGACTACAGTTAGTCAAACGAGAGAGAGATAAAGACAACAGAACTGAAGGATTCCATCATAGTAGTATGTCATCTTCAACATTATTATTCTGCATCACACAAGACTAACAAGAAATCCAACCACGCTGAATATCTTCCACATTCCTAAAATCCTCATGTTCTATTTTGCTAGTAACTACTCCTGTGATCCTGTGAACAGTGTAAACATCTTTATCAATGACGAAAAAATTGTTCATATTTAATAAGAGTTTGTACTTATCCCTTTTTACTCTAAGTTTTTAAAAACATTTGAGACAAACGCGACTCACGTATTATTTAAACATTGCTAAAAGAAAGTTTTTGTTACATTCTCGTTTATTCTCATAAAACTGACCAAAGTCAAGCATCGATAAGCGAAATTGGTACTTGCAAGCGTTTACAAAATAATTTTAAGTTGAATATTTTCCTCTAGCTACCGCATGGCACACTCTTGTTTGCTCAAACAGAAAGGACTCACTGTCAACAGACGACGCCAAGGACTGTTGTCCCACGGAACGCTTCTCCGCCAGGATGTCGTCTTCAATCTCATTGCGCACCTGCTTGATCGACACCCTTGGCTCCAAACTGCGTCTCGTTTGGAACGTCAGCCTATGCAGCTGCGGCGGATAAGATTATTTACCTTTGGTGATGGCATTACGTCACGTACAACACTGTTAATTTAAAGCTATTCTTATACTTGAATGTGGCTGAGGCGAGAACATCGAAATAAATTCTCTTCAATACGCCGGGATCGAGAGTTAAACGAATGTAACAACGAGGATCTTTTTATAATCATCTGTGGGTCGCGAACTCAGAGAAGAATTTCTAGGTAACTCACGCATTTCATGGGGATGGGTTCGGTCAAGAGGGAGACGGAAAAGGTCACTGCTAAGGAGATGAGCCACAGGAGCAGGCTGAAGTGCAGGTAGTGAATGTTGCCCACCAGGATCTTGATTATCTCAGGTCGCGGGTCTGGTTCAACTGCAATGCCAGAAGAGCAGTACAAGATAAAATATCTACTCTATGTTATGTTTTTATCCGATCTGCGAATAATGCATAGATAATGAAAAGGAGTGTGATAGTAAATTTTAATTTTTAACTTATATTTTGAGAAAACGTTTGAAATCGCTTGATCTCAAGATTCTTCTGTATAGGTCATAGCAATTGACAGCTATTTCCTATGCATGAGTTCAGAATTAAGCTTTATGGAGACTGACAGTCTGACATATAGGTCCATTGCTGAAAGTAAAGAGTCTTCTAGGCTCAGAACTAGACATATCACTCTAGGTGTCTCAAAGTTTTCAGGTGTTCCACACATAATTTAACAGTATATATATATATAATTTTAAGCACAGATAGAAAGAAAAATCGATTCAGTCCTTTGGAAACATTGGGAAAACCTTTGTTAATTGATTATATCACGGTTGAAGAACAAACGTACAAGTTGAATTTCATGAGTTTTGTAAAGAGGAAAAATCGAAAGGCATGATAATTTATTAAATCACCACCGTGAATCAAAAATCCTCCAAATTCCCATAAATTGGGCCTTGCGTGGGCACGAGTGTTCTTGGCTTAAGGTTAGGATTTAGAGACTACTTTTGTGAATGTTTTCGAAAGTTGTTAGCAAACTAAAGTTCTTAGATACACTATCATCAACACTAACTTATCCTCTCGGAAACTAATTTTAGAAATTTAACTACTGCTACTTTCCAAAATTATTCACAAATTAATTTTTTAGCAATAGCTCAATAGTTTTTATGAAAACCTCTGAAACTTCATACTGTTTATAAAACACTGTTCCACGCCCAGTGCTAAATTTTTGGCACGATCTACACCGCGGTAAACAGTCGGTGACCATTTTGGTTCATTGTAGGAGTAATCAGCGAGTCACTATACGCTGATAGGCAAAGATGGGCCTCTTCGTAACGTTCTTAGTGAAGTATTCATTCGTTTTCAGTTTGAATATAACAAAGAGGCACTCACGTGATCCACACGGCGGGATGGTGTAGCCAAACTCGAGACCGAAGCGGATAAGGCCAATGATGAGGCCTATCATGAGACCCCAGAAGGCGCCCTGAGGTACCGCGTCAGGGGTTATTATTGAAGCAGAGGTAATATTTAAAGGTGCACCTATTCTGTCCTTTCAGCGTATATAACATGAAAATAAGCAAATATAGGCAACAGGTTAGTGGGTCGGACCCAAATAATACGTACAGGCTCAGTGGTGCGTTTCCAGAAGATGGCGAGGAGGTAGACCGCGCAGATTGGAGGTGAGAGGAACGAAGAGATGCTCTGGATGTAGACGAACAGTTGAGAACTGGATGAGCCTCTGAAAAAGGCACGAGCATTCTATGTCACATCTGAATTTCATACTCAATTAACCGTCAGCACGAGCTTTTTTTACGATCCTGACATTAAAAGTACAGAAAAAGAGTTACTCATATAATCAGGCAAGAATATTAGGCGCAATGCCCTTTGTGGTTGTGTTGAAAATACAGGGCGAACCAAGGAACACTATTACAAGAAGTACTAGAGATATGTATGTTTCACTAAATGTATCAACGATTTTATTCTTATTCTGACTCAACATTCATGTCTCCATATTTAAAATAAGTGCTCTGGACTCAACAGTAAGTATTTCGAATACATGAAACCAAAATTATCTAAGACAAATCAAATGGTGCATAAAACAAGTCTGACACCTACCGAAGACTTGGTGCATATCAAAGAATAAATGGCAAAAAAAATTAGCGTTAGACATTGTTTGATCTTATTGATCAGTTCCATCCATTGACTGACTGTATGACAGGGATCCAGATCACCGAGATGAACACCAGCACGAGGACAAAAAGACGACCAACGATCAGTTGCTCGATTTCGATGTCACGCAGACTTTTCTTCTTGAATGCCTCGCTGCGCACTCGGATCCAGATGTCCATCGTGAAGATGGTGGATGCCGAGTTGAAGATGGAAGTCAACGATGACATGAGGGCAGCCATCATCACGGCCAGCATCATTCCACGCAAGCCTGAGGGAAATAACAGATATACGTAATTTGCACATCACTAAATTTCCTATAGTTTAAATTTTCATGAGCATTTTTAGTATTATATATATATATATATATATATATATTATGCGTTATAATATGCATTGTATTCTTCATATCGTAGAATTGAATTTAAATTCAAAAAGTAAAACTTAATCTTTCACCATTCATCTCTTCTTTTATATCTTTTACACACCAGTTGAAACTATACTTACAAAGAATAATGGTTTCCGAGCGCAGATGATTTTTTACTTTAAAATGCCTCGCAATTTGCATACGTAAATTCTCACATAAATTCGAATACTTTATTATCATTCAAAAGCTGACGGAGCTAAGAAAATAACCGGTATTAGCTCATTTTAAACTACTGTCTTCGTTTTCCTATTGGAAACGAGGACAGTGGGTCAAGATGGGTTAATATGGGCTTAAATACGATGAAATATTGAGGCCTAAAGTGTCACCATCAGGCAGCAGCTCCAGGACGAGTTTCACGTAAGCGATGTTGGTGCAGCCGCCCTCACTGCCGCAGATACGCTCACATTTCTCCGGCTCCACGCACGCCACCTCGTCTGGAAACAGAACCCGGGCAGCCATGCCTGGAAACACCAGCATCCACAGCGGCAAGAACTTCAGGGCTGCCGCCATCACACAACCTCCCTTGGCGTACACCATCGTCTTGCTCGCTAACGTACGCTGGACGATCACCTGAGTAAAAGTTCAACTTATAAATTTATCGTATTAATTGATAATTCAAATTTGTTGACTAATAAAATCGTTTAAACCTAATTGTTTATTGCGACGTTCCGTATATACGGTCATTTTCCATGATAATGCACATTTTTAGGCCACGAATGCGCGCGACGTTAGCTTCAGAGATACGCAGTCCGTGCTAAAAGTACCTGAAAAATATCTAAGGAATGCCTCTGATTCTCTGCGATTAAAATTTTTCTATGTAGCACAGAGTTATGCTTCTGGTACTCTACGAGCCTATCTGGCCGTGAAACTCGGCAGTACCTCACCTGGTCGGTGCACCAGTACCATATGGCCGACACAGTCAGGCCAGTCAACATGCCAGTCCACGGAAGGTCGCTCTCCCCCGGCCCGATGGGTCTGAAGAGATTCATCGAGTACCACGGCGGGTATGCACACTCTGCGTACTGCTCTGACACGTTCGTCGCCGCCGCGTAGAAGAAATCCGTTACGAGTTCGTCGTAGCTTCCAACTTCGCTAAAAGCTAAAATGGATACAAGAAAATGTTAACGCAAGGTAACTGTAAGAAAATTTTCATTTAAATTGAAATGTAAGTAAAATAACATAAGAATTGGGCTTCTGTCTTAGTATCTCTTGTGTAATTTGATACGAGAACGAAATCAGGTGTCCCATAGAAATGTACTTCATGAGAGAGCAATGTGAAATAAAAAAATTCGGATTTGCGTGAGTCAGCAATTGGAAAGAAAACGAATGAAGGAAAAGAACTTGGTAAGAAGTGTGGCCAGACAAAATGCTTGATAAAATGTGTGCGACGGAAAGAAGCAAAGAGTTGTTAGTAGAACGAATAACTGAGACAACTAAACTAAATTTTTTATACAAAACCATATGGTCCTCCTTTGCATAGTAATATACTACTATGGTCCTACAAAATATTTAATCTAAGGAAGTCCCCACATTCAGTGCACACAAACAAATCTGAAACATGAATGTATACATTTTGGTTGGAAAAATGATATGAAAGAAGTAGTTAAACTGAATTAACTACCAAAAAATATAATTGAATACAACCAAGTCCCACTATTTTCTGAAAAACACAATAACTGAAAAATTTAGCCAAAAAGTATCTAGTATTTGGAATGTTGAAATAATGTTGTAGTACTAGTAGTAGGAGCAGTGGTGGGGGTGGTATAGATAAGAGCGCTTCAGTGAACCTGACTATGTCGCACGAAAAGAAAACGGACCATTCAGTATGGACTGTCGAAAACGAGAAAACTATAATCTTTGTTCCCACACATGATCTTCTACACATAAAAACCTCAAGTTAAGAATGAATAAGAAGAAATAAATAAAGGAGAGATAGCGAAGAAGGCGTGAAAATTGAATGAAATAAAACAGGCATAAACGATAGAACTCTTGAAGGCCTATGTACAGTATAACTGGGGCAACCTAACAGTGCCCCTCTTGGAATAACTAAAAAACTCTTACATTTCCCCATGAGGATGAAAGCCCCGATGATCATAAGGATGGTCTGAACAAAGTCGGTCCAGATGACGGCTGTGAGGCCGCCAGCGACGGTGAAGAGAGCGGCGATAGCGAGCAGGATGAGCACGCTCAGGTAGAGCCACTCTTGGGAGGTCTTCCCGATTGCTTCTTGGATGAACAAGGCGCCAGCGTACAGATCGGCCTGGCGAACAGCAGAGAAAAACTGTCACTTTTGTTGATTTGGAAATTCCCAGACTAACTTGATCACCGGAGTATTTAAAATCATCTCAAATTTTGGTCGCTCAAGCTTTCGTCATTTTCGACGCCTCTCGATAAGACGGCCAAAAAGTTACACTGGGTCGAGGTTAGAAATTTTGAGTTAATGATTTGAATGGAATGTATGATTAAAATGCTGTAAAATTTTGGAAACATGGAAATATACAGCAAACTTGTAGTCTCATCGCTGGATTCGTAACTGAGTTTCCAATTAAGAAATCATTGAAATTCATCGGAATATAATTAGCCTTAAATTAAGGTATCATATCGTTCGTCTTAGTAACGACCGAGTATTCCATCTTGGCACTGTTTCCGTTCCAGGCGCAGCAACTCTAACTTAATTTCTTTCGTATTTGACTCTCACATCGGATATAGAAACCACACAACAATGTATAATTCCATTCCAGACGTAGACTAACGTAATTTCTTTCATATTTGACTCTCACATCGGATATGGGGACTTCAAAACACAGGGGCAAGACTTACTGATATTTTTGTGAAGACATAGAGAATGAGGGCGAGAACTGAAAGGTAGACGCGGATGCGTTGGCCCCCGAACCTCTCCCTCAGGTACTCCGGCATGGTGTACACTCCGGAGCTCATGTACACGGGCACGAACAGCCAGCCGAGCATCATCAGCACGAATATAGCCTGCAGAAAAATATCCAAAGCAATTGAGCAAATGTGAGCGTTCAGGTTTGCATGTTTCTAGAGATATTGCCAAATCCCAGCGACACATGGAGTAGATTTTGATTGGCAATCAAAATAGAATTTCAACGTCACATGTTCTGTTTCCTTCGGTTCTATTTTTTGTCTAAAGACTCGAGTAACAGCTTCGTTGTGTGTGTAAATGTTGATCAGAAGTGAGTTATGGATTAGTTTAAACAAAATTTTTACTGTTTTCAAAACTCTGATCATAAAAGACTTCGTACGGCTTTTTAAAAATTGCCTTTAATTGCAATTTTAGTGTACATTCCTGGCATTCTTCAATTTTTAATTTTATTTTCGTCACAATGATAAACAAGGTAATTGTTTTCACCAACCTTAGACAACATATCTTATGCTGAAAAATAATTTGCTCAGATCATTTACAGTCATTTTTTAATTCAAATTTAACTTACCATTCTTGAATATTTCATTTAAGGACCACTTCGTTCGGTTTCATATTCTAATAATTTTTTTGTTTAATTTCCCACCACTTCTTGTGTTATTAATTGACATTCAATATATTTTTTTCACTGGCATTTTGTTAGTATAATAGTTCATGAACGCTATCATTAATCCTGCATGGGTTACATTGAGTTAAAGACAACGATATATTCCCAAAATTATTTTATTCAATTTCCTGACAACTTCTTTTTTAATCGGTAGACATTCATAACGAATTTTGACACATAACTTTATGATCTTTGATGAGTATAATTTATGTGTATCATCATACATTTCGTACACATTACATTGAGCTCGAATGCAGCGATGCCGATGCCAGACGCGGCGCCGGACCCAGCGAGGCCGATGAAGTGGCCGGACCCGATGTTGCTGGCGAACAGGGATGCGCCCACCTGCCGGCGAATGCCAAGTAAGCTAGTTGTGCCGCACTATTATCACAAAAATGATCATACTAATTATTGAACTAACGAATAAAGACCATACCGAACACTTGCAAAATTTTGAAATAGTTTTGAATAGTATTAATAATAAATTATTTCAAAGACGCCTCGGTTTCTTTCTTTGTAAACTTACACGAGGGCACTGTAGGTGCCAGAGGAGTGTGTGGTGGACGCAAGTTAGATCTGTTAGGAAAGGTCTTGTTCGGGTCACCGCCGGGAGATAAATTTTTGGCTTTAATACCAAAAAATTAAAGACTGCCAGTGACAGTTGGCCCTGTACACATAGGTAGGGGTCATGACAGTAGTTCCTTATGAGAATTTGATTGGAATAAAAAACAACAGCTGCTAAGAGTTAAGTAGTGCTCACCGGTATCCAGTGCATGTTCCTGGAGGCAAGGAAGTATCCGCTGATGCTGTCGCCTTTACTGCGCCGGGAAGACTGCAAGGAAAAATGATTCGAATCGAAGTTGATTAATTTGATTGAAAGTGAGAGGGATTTTTACGATCAAAGTGAGTTCCAAAAAGAGAAGGAGAAAGAGACTGAATTCACGTTGCATCAGAAAAGTATTTTAATTGACCATTTAATAGTTTATGAAATAGAATGCAAAACAAAGCCTGAAGTTGTGATTTTCTCATTTAAAAAGCAACATTTAATTATTTGGCCTTGCCTTACCAAATAACATAAGAAATATTTATCTGTTTTCGAATGCGTAGACAAGTAGAGAATCTTTAAATTAGAAGTATTTGAGATATTTCAGGCACAACGAGGTAATGCTCGATTTGAAATACGATAACAGTCGTCCCCCGCTTAGAACCCTAGATCGGGTCCAGCCAAAAACAGCTCTATCTTGTTATAGGTTGTTTATAACACGCTTTATTTGCTTCTTATGACAAAAATAATTTTCATTCTATTTGATGCTCGCTATAGTCGATGCCACGCTATGCGGTGGACGACTGTTGAGCGGTTGTTTGCTGGAATTGATCTAGTGCTTCATGTAGGTGGACGATTTTACTATAATTAACTTTGAAGGCAAGACGTACAAAAGTTAGAGCAGTAATAACCCACCAAGGAACAACCACCAGAGCCGTGAACGTGGCCAATGTTACTCATTTTTTCGCAAACGAAGTCAATCGTGCTAATGATATACGAACATTTTAGGGTTATTTCATGAATAACAAGTTCAAGGGTAAAAAAAATCATCCTAACCAAAGCATTTTTTAAACCGAGGGAAGAACATGACAAGGTTGACGATTTGAAAGAAAACAAATCTGGCCTTCATGTGGTTTGCATGGGAGTCGAGTATCTATCGAGTCGAGTATGCTTGCTTGCTTGCTTGAAACCGTGCACACGTTTGTCTGTCGGATCTGAGATATTCGAAATTTATACTCTCCGTTTAATCCTGTATTGTGGATACCGACTTAACTTCATAGGATATATTTCTGGATAAGAAATATTGCCAATATAACCTATAAGAGTCGGGTTTTTGCGAATAATTTTTAGTCATCTTGAAGATCTCATTGGAAGATGTCTTTAAATAATTCAAGTTGTACAAAGAATGTTGTGATTAAAAGAGCATTGCCTTAATAAAAATTTCATTAACCTATTTATTAGCAATTCATGATTTACTTTTTATTAGACCCAACGGGTTACGGGTTCTCTAGTTTTTTATAGATTTCTAAACGAAACAAAGATTCCTGTCACCGAAAGAAACTAGATTTATAATGAGTAACAAAAAAACAGAATTCTCATAATGGCTCGTCCAAACATGTCTACTCCTAAACTCAATGCCGAAAAGGAAATTCTGCGCCCTAGATAGATATTCCCTACTGTTTACGTCACAAAAAAATTCCCTCCGAGTTGCGAGAAATGGATCGTAAAATCAGTGAAACTAAAATGAGATTATCCTATCTTTGCATCAAAGAAAAGAAGCGATGCGTGAAAATAAAACAATAAGACCATCTATCTTCATATAATGTCGCAGCGGAGCTTCACGGACAGAGATAAGAAGTTAACTTTACGATAAGCGACACATTTTACTGAGACATTCCCGTGATAAATTTTCGTTCATGCAGATTCGTTTATGGATCTCACGGGATCTTTTATTGCTCTCTCCCATGAACGGAGCTGCAGCCTGTCTCAACGCGATAACAGGCTTACTTTACACATTTTGTTAGAGTTTAAAATCCTCAGCATCAGCAAGGTTCTGTCAATTTTTTCTATTTTAATTTCAGCGTAGCGATGCGTTTCATATCTGTGCTGAAGGTCAACGCTGTGTTTGTATTTTATTCTATTCAGGGGATCATGTCAGTTTAATTGAGACTGAACGAATTACTTTTTTTGTTTAGGTTAATGAAAAACGTAGGGGTATATCATACGACTTTT
>VOMN01052186.1:0-42381 GCA_014899125.1 Orchestia grillus | reverse complement strand
AGTAAAAATCAAAAGTCCTCTCGATAATACGTAAGGACCATTTTTTAATCTTGGCTGCCAAAACTACTGGAACACACTTCTTATTGAACGACAGCACAGATATGCATTCTTCTCAAGAGAAACCACAATCAGCTCAGTAACTTCCAAAATACATATCACAGAAAAGACGAGCTTATTTGATCAGCTATAGATAGATACGTGTAATTCGCTGGATTTTAATGAGGAACCAAAGACTACACGCCCTTCACTCGGAACATCTCCCACAACACGCCTCCACATGACTCAGAGGTCGTCCAGTTCGGCGATACCAGCGCCAACGACTGTGGTGAGGGCGTTCAGAGAACCTCTGCTGGAATAACGATCGATGAACCTGCGGTGCTTGCAGACAACACTGCAACGACAAAAGAACTTGAAAGTACGCAAATCAGCTTTTTCCTAGTAATCGTGAAGTTTGTAGCTCTCATTTTGGGTTGGTAAAGAAGGGAACTATTTTTCTTTCAGAAATTATCTTGTGCAGATATACTGAGCTAATATGATTTGACATGCCATCAGTCGGTGCAGGATAGACTTGCGCAGAAGGATGTAAACAGAAGACCTGTCATTTAGAGTAGAAGTCTCTCGCTAGCGCCAGTGACAACGTTATTCTGCCGGTCATTCCTGAAAAATGGGAGTTGTCCTCGATGACTACGCTTAGCTACAGCGCTGGATGAACGATCTTGCAAAAATGAAGTATATGAAGACTTTTTGTGTGTGCATGAGTATTCAAAGCTCTTCTTTTCAGTGAGAAAGTGGATGTGCAATACCCTGATCCTTTCTTCAAAGAAGTCGGAATAGTTTTACACGTGAATTCAATTGTGTAGCGAGCTCCGTCAATGTCGTCAAAGGTAGAAAGGATTCCAACAGTAACGGCTAGAGAAAATTTGTCCGCCGTTTTACTACGACAATCAGGATTAAACAATTTCGTAACCGACCGAAGGAGACAAAGATTGTTCTCTCCTACACCTCTGGCGTCTCAATAAACTACAAAACTCTTGGAACAAGTAAGGCGACTTTGGTTTCCTCTATAAGGGCATAAAGGTCTTTTGTTTTCATTTGAGTGTTTTTTAGGCTTACACATTTGGTTTTCAAAAGATATTGAACGGTGAGTCCAATAATTGTTTTAAAAATTTATCAACATACCTGTCAACAAAATAAAACTTTTGAGCCATTAAAATTCTACAATATGAACTGACGAACATGGTTTTACGCACTTCGAGTTTGCCCATGAATAAAGTTAACATTCATTCAACATTATTTACCCTACGAAAATTTATCACTGCATTCATAAACATTAATGTTAAGAATCGAAATGCGTATAAATGAAGCTCCTTTGCAATTTACTTGAAACGATTTGGTACTCTCGGCCTCATGTGTTCAGTGCTATGTAAAACAATCCATTAAAATATTGTTCGTTCTCTATTCGAGCGGAATCGTTTTTCAAAACAATGACATCACGAATATCTTATTGCTCTAAGAACTCAACCGTCAAGGTTGTGATACTTGACGATAGTAAACTTATCAAGAAGGTACAAAAAGACAATGGAGTTTAAACTCACTTTACTGGGTTGATGCAATCCATTTCTTGTGATACATTTAAATTACTTTATGCCCCGCCCTAATGTGTAGCTGTTAAATACAACTTCATTTTCCTTAAACTGAAAAATAAACGAGTGTCTTATGCAGGGCGAGTCCCGAAAGTGTTTGGATTTTCAAATTCTTATTAGTCAGTAAGTATTAATCGTAGACCCATCGGCTTGGTTTTACTTTAATCATTAATTTATGTACTATTACCACTTAAAAATTGTGTTTGTTCACAAGAGTGGTTTGGCATATGTACTCAAAAAGTAATTGAGATTTTAGCGAGTGGGTGCAACAAGCGTCTGCACGAGTTTGTTGTCTAAAATATCACTGAACATTCAAAAATAATGAGAAATAAGTATTACCAATTTTAGAAGGAATTGTTTATGAACAATAATATTAAAAGTTTTATTTTTCAGCCCGTAGTTATGATTCTAAGCAAACCTGTGATCCCCGTACTTTTTAAGACATTTTTGACACGGGACTCTCATTTCTCGCTTTGATTTGAATCATTTCTGGGTTATTTTTCGGTACGTTTACATTCAGCGGGGTACTGGCACGTAAATCGTGTAAGTCGATTGAAGGTTTTCATAGACTTTATATTTTTACCAAAAAAAGAAAGAATCGCACCGAGTCAGATCGGGACTGCGAAGTGGCCACTGCATTTAATACCCAACACTAAATACACGATCTTAAAACTTTTACTGAATTATCATGCGGTTCCGTAACCAAATTGTCCTCAGAGCCCCGTCTTGCATCCACCACACCCTGTTGAACAGAGAGTTTGAACAGAGGTACAAATTAAAATTGGAAATATTTCGTGATTTAAATTGAATATTAGGGATTTTCTCGCACAGTGGACAAATTAGGGGTTTATTATTATTGGGGTTTTCTTTTTGTGTAATTGTACCTAAATTACTCTCGTGAAAATCTTTTTTAAATTTAAAAATTTAATAAATCAATGTTTAAAATGAGATGAACCTGAGGTCTTGACCATGAATACCCACTGAATATAGGTATTTGTAAATCTCGATACTTTTTTGCGAGTCACCCTGTGCATAATCGGAAGTTACGAACACTGAAGTTTAATGTACACGAAGTGTAGCGCTCTGCTTATGATATGATTCGCGCATGCAACAGGTATTTTGATTACAAATTCTACAATTAAGATGATGTGGAAAACAGCAACGTTTCAGTGACAATTAATGAAGCTCTAGGTACTTTTTCGCGTGGAGCCTCGGTATTTTAAGCATTTTAAAGGAGGAATCCATTACAGTTGGCCGGTCCATCGAATTTCGCGAGTACGTTTACAAACTTTCTTAAATCGAATATTACCTTTTGACAGCGAGTCGTGGCTGCCAAGGGATCTTTGCGTGTCTATCCGATTATAAAAAATTATTATAAATGCAATGAAATATTTGAATGATTATTTTTGACAGGAAAAAACTGAGAAAATATTTTATCACAAGTAACGTTTTTTAATTTCTTGGATTAAGCTTCATTTCCTGACTCGCGGTGGCACACAAAAAAAAATCATTTTAAGAGACCAAATAAAAGTAAGCCAATTTTAAATACCGCAAATTGGATATACAACCCTTACAGAAAATTTTTCTGCACTATAAGTATACGATTTAGGCTACGCATTCGTACAGCGATAATGATGACTACCGTCACAGTATCAGTCGACGCTCGCATCAACCGAATACAAGGGGAGTTGTCAATTAACGTTGGAACTTCTATTAGGTTAATAATTGCTTTCACTACAACAGATAATGGAGCCGCTAGAGCTGGTGCCAGGCCGCTATATCGGGGAGGGCCAGCCTTGCTTCATCATCGCAGAGATCGGCCAGAATCACCAGGGCTGCGTCGAGACTGCCAAGACTCTCGTCAGAAAAGCCAAGGTCAATATCCCTGAGTTCACTTTATGTATTGACTATATCATCGCTAAATTAATTTCTTGCAGTACACTAACTTCTTTGTTTCGTTGGTGTTTGCCCGCTTGAATGAATGTTTGAATGAAAAGAAAGTAAATTTAGCCTCGGCGAAGTGCTACTGGAGTAACGTGAAGGTTATATTTCCGTGTGACTAGACAGTCAAGCCAAGGTATAAAATGTTGATGGTCTATTTTCTAACATTATTTCATTGATCGTGTAAATGTTAAACGGTTAATTTGAAAAATCTGAAATTTTGAACAAACCCAAAATTTCAAATGCATTAATGGACACACATACATACATACATGCATAACAATGAGAAAAAAACGGACTGTTCCCAAATGTTGATACAATTCCAAGAACAATGAGCTTGACCCCTTATTGCTGGTCTCAGGAGAGCGGGGCTGACTGCGTAAAGCTTCAAAAGTCCTGTCTGTCGGCAAAATTCACTCAAGCGGCCCTGGACCGCCCTTACGCTAGTCCTAACGCCCTCGGCCCCACCTACGGGGAACACAAGAGGAAGCTCGAGCTGTCCGAGCACCAGTTCAGAGAGGTGCAGGAGTACGCCACGTCCATCAACATTCCGCTCACAGCCTCAGCCATGGACTTGGTAATAATCTGATGAGATTGTTTTCGAGGATTTCCCCGCTATGTCTAAATGTATGTTATATCAAACGAGTTGAAAACTGATAATTAATTATGGAAAAGCTGGGGGATTGAGCCCGAGGTCACCCATTAGGCGCACTTCTCTGTCACGATACTCTTCTTATCGCTCAACCTGCCTCTTTGTACCACCCATGCCTTTGGTACGGAGTAATGGTTCAAAAGTTATTTTTGGAAGTCGTGTTTCAGCGTCCTCGTTGATAGGAGACAATATCAGTGACAAAGTTACTGTGCCTCTGTCTGGCGTTACTGTGTTGGGGCATTCTAGCTGTTGGAGAAGATGCAGAACTAGTCCGGTGTGCTGCAGGGGTGAAGGCAAGGAATTCATCCGAAAAGAAATTGATTACCAATAAAAAGAAAATTCTCTCGAGCCTTAATTACAGGAAACATTTTGGATATTCATACTACCATTGACATCCGATACTATTATAATTCTACGTTGGAATATTTTGACAATCCCAGGAGAACTCTGAACTGTAGCCAGTAAGTTTATACAATAAAGTTCCTCTCAATACATACGCGTTGGTCTATTGCCTTTTCCCGACAAAATGTCTCCCAGACAATATTTCATGATGAATGAATGTAAGTTAACTTAAACTATGAAGAAAATACTATTCTGGACTCGCAATTCGTCGTACGTCGCTTGAACAAGTCATGAAAACCAGCGCTCGATCTAAATCACCTCGCGCATTCGAATAAGCAATACCACACGCTTGATAGTAATTCTTTCCTTCTTTCGATTAATCCTTGGGAATCGCTTAAATATTTGCTAATAACCATTAAGTCTGAAACTTACCGTTATCAATTACGGCTATCGAGAGCTGACTGCCTATGTGCTCTGGGGCAGTGAAATTCATTCAATTCATAAATCATTTCATTTGCCAGCATTACTGTATTGAAAACGTTGAGCTTCACAAAAAACTAGACAGTTAAGGTTTCACAACTGCAAAGCGTTGCTCATTATCGAAATTTGGATACGCTTGGTTGTCAATGAATATTTGCTTTGTTTAAGGCCATTCAGCATGGCCTTTTTCATGGGAAAACACTGCAACAGAGTAAAATCGTAAAATAACATTATCAAATAATTAACGGCAAAACTTGGAAATGATATCGTATGCTTTTTTTCTCGGTGTCAGCCTTCGTTGGACTTCCTGGATGCAATCAATGTGCCTTTCATCAAAGTGGGGTCAGGTGACGCCTGCAACCTGCCGCTCATCAGGCGCGCCGCCGCCACCAAGCGACCTCTCGTCATCTCTACGGGTGAGGTTACCATCATGCGTAACTCGCGATCTAATTTTGTAAAAATCCTTAGCACTTTTTCTCGTTTTATACCTAATAGTCTTCTTTAGCGGCTTGAAATCTAGTTTGAAAGTTAATTTACAACCCCGGTTGAAAGTTTATTTGGCATATTACTAATTGCTCAATACATATCTACATTTTAAATGTACTAGTTTCATTTTGCAGCGTATTACTTCATTTAAAATACAAATTGGGAGTATCCTTGATAGATTATAATTTTTTAACTTAAATTTTCCATTTCAGAAGAATTATGTACAAAATGTCATTCATTGAAGTTCTAACGAAGGAATTATAAACGTGCCATTGAATTACTTAAACATTTGTAAATTTTTTTACAAATGTTTAAAAATAAAAATAAAAGGTAAATGAATTACTTACATTTTTTGCTATATGTATAAGCTTTAACAATTAATTTAGGGCAGAAAACTCTTGCGCAGAAAACTCATACGGACATCTTCCAACAGGTATGAGTGACTTTGACTGGGTCCGGGCGGTATACCAGGACCTGACCGACGTCTCGCCTGCCACAGCTTTAGTCCTGTTGCAGTGCACCTCCTCATACCCCACCCCAGCACAGCACGCCCACCTCAGGGTACTCGATACCTACGCTCAGGTAAAATATTCGGCTCAGGAGCGAGCTGAGTGGTCCATTCTTGAGTTTCTACCTAAGTCACATGCCTGCAGATAACGAAATTACTCCTGTAAAAGAGAATTTGAAGCACGATGACAAAATATGATCGTAAATTACTCGTGAGCATTGTGGAGTGACCGTTATTGAAACACTCGTGCTGGTAGAGGTGGCGACAGTGAAAAGAACAACTTCCCCGTTTACCTTTTCTCGTTGATTAGCGTATTTTCACGTTATTCATATTTTCTTTTGATGGCACATCAATGCTACATTGGGTGAAAAAACACAGTAGGACGGTATTTCCTGTTGCTAGTTTTTTTTTAAAGAAATACATAGCTTGTGTAAAACTAAGTATTCTGAGTGTACCGAATGCAGTATATGGGACAGCAAAGGGTTAATCTGGAAAAGAGGATACACCAAACACTCTCTGTTCTTTCTTTCATTTATCATGGAGATCAAGTGTATGAGGCATAGGATTGTAAAGGATATTACGAACAGTTAGGGAAAAGATGTACGAAATTTCACACCGACCAGAAAGTGGCAAACTAAACACTTCAGCTTCTATGAAACTGAGTGAAATATTTTTTTTGAGATATTAGCTGATTAATGTTCGAAAGGAGGAAATTTGCAAACAAAATTGCCAGAAATTATTTGTTTTTGGATTTTTGTTACAGAAATCGTTCAATTTCTTCGATTTGAGGACTGTCGGGCGTTGTGGAAAAGGCCTGGCATTTCAGAATTATAGCCAAAAGCCACTGCAATTCTTGCCACATCTTCCTCTGACTGCAGTGGCTTCAGGAGATATTTCTGAAGTGCCAGGCCTTTTCTATAATATTCGGCAGTCCTTAAGTCTAAGATATCACAAGTGCATTGATGTGAGTGGTGTAAACTTTGAACAATTCATGTAAAGTATAGGCATAGATAAATTATTAGTGGGAAATTATCTTTTCAAATTTCCTTTCTTTAAACATTAAACAGCTAATATCTCAAAAAGAAACATTTTTTGCAAAATTTAATGAAGACAACAGTGTTTAGTTAGACACTTTCTGGTGAGTGTGAAATTTTGTACCTCTTCTTTGCTAACACCCTGTGTAGGAACGATGATTTCGGCGGTTCGAAAAGACGTCATAGTGATGATTCAAGTGTCAAAAAATATTCGAAATAATGAAAACATCGGCAAAACATGGGGTCATTGATAGAAATATTGGCACTTCAGTAAGACGTCATAGTGGTGACAGAAGTGTTAAGAAATAGTACTAATAATATTAGATGATTATTTAAAAACAACTTTACTGCAAGAAAAGACAGTGATGATATCGAAATCGATATCGAAAAGACAATATCGAAATTGATATCTGTTTATCAACTATACAGGAGAGCTGGATTATTAACTACTATGCATATTTATAAAACTGTGTTGATATTTTACGAAAAATATGTTGCAGTTCAATATTTCATAGAAGTTTTGCAACAATTTCATTCAGAAAAATTTTTCACGATGCTAATTATCTGTACCATAAAAATCAGTGATGATTTCGTGGTCATCGCATACATTGTTCCAAATCCATACACGTCTTGTTTTTTTAATCACTTTTTTCCGAATATTTTTTTACTTGGTCTAGGTGTTCCCCCGCGCACACATTGGGTACTCGGGCCACGAGGAGGGCATCTACATCAGCGTGGCCGCCGCGGCCAGAGGGGCCAGGGTGAGACGCGTGATGCTTTCAGCCTCAGAACCTAACCTTTGAGCAAGACCTAGCGTAGCCAGCTATAATATTAAATCACCTAATCTTTGTGCCGGAACTAGTGTGGCTAGCTAGAATAGAATAGAACCTAAACCTTGTGCCAGAACTATCGGGGCTAGCTAGAATAGAATAGAACCTAAGCCTTGGGCTAGAACTGGCGTAGTTGGCTAAAATAGCATAGAACTTAACCCTTGCACCAGAAGTAGCATAGTTAGAATATCATAAAATAGAAAAAAGTAAAAATAAGCCCAGTCGTCCATTCTTGGGCTGCTACCCTAGTCCTATGCCTCGAGACAATGGAATGATGTTTCATGATTAAGTTTATGATCTGTATCAATTTTACTACATTGTAGACCCAGCCCTATACAGATTCTGGAATTTAATGGATATTAATTTAAACAGCTTACGTGATGCTCCAAGAGCGTTCAGAGAAATGGGTTCAGTTTTAAGTAAGGTAATTATTTGCGAGGGATTAATTCTCGCCAGTATTTTACGTTAAATTACGCTTAATTTCTACGACAAAAGTTAAAATTCTAGTGAAATTTAATTGTCCTAACTAAAAATACAAATTCGAGGAATTTCAGAAATACGCCTTGCCAGCGACAGTAGGTTCTCTTTCGTACT
This sequence comes from Orchestia grillus, assembly GCA_014899125.1. NCBI lineage: Eukaryota > Metazoa > Arthropoda > Malacostraca > Amphipoda > Talitridae > Orchestia > Orchestia grillus. The sequence continues at coordinate 33,871 of VOMN01052186.1, read as the reverse complement.
CCAGCTCAAGATTATTCAGATTACACTGACGTTGCAAGATCAAATTGGCGAGTTAAAAAATTTGAAAACTTCATCAGGTTGTACCTTTCATACATACACTGTGTTATTTTTTTATAAATTTAAAATAGGATTGGAGAACGTATGTTTACTTCATTATGCGTTCGAATTAATGTTTAAATTTTTGAGTTGAATGCATTCAAGTATTTATTAGCTTTTATGTCTTGATCCAGAGCGAGCAAATATGTTCTGGTAGAGATCACTGACCCTACTGTAATACATAGACTATCGTAATGTAAAATTTAACAAAGAATTAATACTAATTTAACCTTTGCTATTTAACAAATGACCGTCAAACGTTAAGTTGCAACCGTAATATAGATATTATCACAATGTAAAGTCATTGGAAAGCCATTGGAAAGCCATTCTCAAGCTGTGCAGTTCCACCTAACGTTTATTATAATTATCAGACTTAGCAAGACCAATATGACTCACTGCCTCTATAGGTGAGCTGAAAGTCTGCTTTCAGGTATTGGAGCGCCACATCACCCTCAGTTCGACGCAGCCTGGAAGCGACCACGCCTGTTCCCTGGAGCCTGCGCAGCTGCAGGAGCTGGTCCAGGCCGTGCGGTGTGTGGAGGCGGCGCTGGGCTCTCCCCTCAAAGCCTTCCAGCCCTCTGAAGAGGCCTGCTACAGGAAGGTGGGTCTTACGGCGCGCCGACTGGGGAGTACGTGCAAGTGCGGCAGAGTGTTGTAATTTACCTATCAGTTATTCACGTAAGCTCCAATTTACGGAAAAATTGAGACCATTTATAGCAAAACAGGAATTTGTGCACCGCATTGATAATTCACTGAGGTCTCATATCGTATCCGATTTCTGATTGACTTGGAAGAATATTTGCTCATAAAAAAGGGCAAACTAATACACTGCACATCACACCTACATGCCTATTCATCGTCTGTAGCATTTTATAAGTAAATACGTGGTAATTTTAAAAGTACATACTTAGTAACGTATGATAAATCTACCCATATATATACATCATTTCGCCTAAAGATAATTATAGCACCTATAGAGAGTGGCGCAAAAAAAAGGAAACTCATATTCAAATTTGCATATTTTACAAATTATTAAAGTTGAATGTTTTTTCAGAACGTGATTTTTTACAACGCCTGTTTTTTTTACATTTACTTTGAAAATTTAATAAGGTTACTTGTGCAATTGAAACTTTTACAGCGAATTAGGCAAAAGAAAAGTGCCTGCACTAGGAAGTATAATTCTTCTCAAATTCTTGAACTATGTCAAATTTACCGAAATAGATTAATTAGATTGTTGTAAATTCAGAATGGTGCTCCAGCACATAAAAGTCGCACAATGCGAGAATTGCAACAGGATATTTTCAAAAATCGCGTTATTGTACTGAGCCATCCAATTGAATGGTCAACCAGGTCACAGTACTAACACCTCGCAATTTTTTCTTCTAAGAACATCACAAAACAAAATATACTTTCCTCCTTCCACAAACACAAACGTTTCAGGATTGAAAATAAAGATAATTTATTGAAAGGAAATCATAATTTGGTTTAAAAAGTTATTGCAGGAATGCAAAGACGACTGCAAGTATGTGTACGAAGAAATGAGGGACATGTCGAGGAATATTAACTTCAGTTTTGAAATGAGAATTGCGTTTCTAAAAAATATAAACCATGTTTTCAGAAAACGTTTAACTTCAATACATCGTAAAAGAAACTAATTTGAAAATGGGTTTCCCTTTTCTTGCGCAATACTGGTAATATAACATGCTGGTTTAAAAAAATGTCCGTCATCGCGCAAGCACTTCTCATTGTTTTGCACAATTCGCTGCAGAATTTACAACTTTAGATGTAACCTCGTTAAACTTTCAAGATAAATGCAGAAAAAGTAAACGTTTAAAATCTTGTTTTTAGGAAACGTCTAGCCTAAATATTCTGAAAAACATAGTAATTTGAAAATGAGTTTCTATTTTTTCGCTACCCTGTATATTCGCGGGACACAGAAGTTATGGGAATGTAGAAGCATCAAGTCAAGTAGGAAAAATGGACGGCGGTCGTTCCGCGAGAGCTGTTAAGGGCCCTTCACGTGGTCAGTCAATATCTGAAGACAGCGTCAGGAAACACCAAACATGGGCATAAATGCTAACTTTGCTCTCTAATCTGGAAGTTAAGGAACTGTACAGTCGCTTGATTTCCAGCCTGACTATAGAATCAAGAGCAAAATGCCCATATTTGGGTGTCTGCCGATGCTGTCTTCAGACACTGACTGACCTACAGCCACATGTGCATCTCGTAGTTCAGAAGAACGGGAGTATTCCAAACAAGTCATTTATTCTTTGTTCCTCATCGTTATATGAACTTTTACATAGATGTAAGCGGGTAGCTTTATCCATAATACAGTAGGTATTTTGTAAAGTTTATTTGGAACTAGTATATTAAATTTTGGCGCGGCAAATGATGACAATTTTCAGTATTCGTACTTTTATCCAAAGAGGCAAGAATCACTAAACAACAAAAAAATGTATCTTGCATTGGTCAGTTTTCATCTCATCTCCATCATTACTTCTGTAAAACACATTATCAGTCATCACTAAGCTTAGAACCTCTCCTCTACTTCCGTTTGAATATGGAGGTGTTTTTATAGGGTGGGCCGCAGAAACCCGAACCCTCTCTTTGAATGTCAATAACTCAACAACGAATTGGCAGATTTTAATGCGGTTTGTTTAAGTTTGCATATAAATTTGTTTTCTTTCAAATATTTAAAGAATTTAATGATCAGTTCATTGCATTTCTAGAAACATCTAAAATGCTAGGAGAGAGTAGCAAAATATTTCTCTTGAATTAAACTCCATAACTTTGAAATTAGTCAATTAATGCAAGTTTTGTAATTAGTAGAAATGATACAGTGACTCATATTGAGTATCGTCATCGTCATCAAGAGGTGACGATGCTTAATATTATTTCAACCCTAAAAATGCAACTATCACGGAAACAACGCACTTTTATCCCAACTTGCTGTATCCGAAGAGGCAGTAACAAACATGTTCAAGAAGAGTTTACACAGCATTTTCAGAGAGTTTATAGTCCCATTTCTGCACAATCCTGTCCATACTGAAGCTTTTCCTCTGTAAACTCTCTGGAAAATGCTGTGGAAACTATTCTTGAACATGTTTGTAACTGCCTCTTCGGATACAGCAAGTTATGATAAAAGTGCGTTGTTCCGTTGATAGTTGCAGTTTTAGGGTTGAAAGTAATAAGCATCGTCATCTCTTGATAACGATGAATAATCTCTGGATGACAATGATGAAAATAATTAGTCAATTAATTGACTAGTTACTAAATTTTAGAGTTGGTTCAAAAGAAATATTTTTTTACCCCCTTGTAGCATTTAGATATTTTTAAAAATATTGTAAATTTATCAGTGGGTACTTTAAGTAGGTAAAAGAAAACCAATTTATATGAAAATTAAAATTAGCCACATTAAAATCTCGCCATTCGTTGCTAAGTTATTGACATTCTAAGAGAGGGTTCAGGTTTTTGCGGCCCACCTTGTATAGAGAGTATATGACTTACATAGCCATTGAAAGTATGATGTTCTTTAATTATTTGCAACTATTTGACTGCTGAATTGACAATTGCTGCACTACTGTTGGTAAATTTGAATACTCCCACGTAGATTTGACAGCTTGCACACTACAGTCGGTAGATTTGACAGCTCGCACACTACAGTCGGTAAATTTGACAGCTCGTACACTACAGTCGGTAAATTTGACAGCTCGTACACTACAGTCGGTAAATTTAACAGCTCGCACACTACAGTCGGTAAATTTGACAAATCGCACACTACAGTCGGTTAATTTGATAACACTCACACTACAGTCGGTAAATTTGATAACTCTCACACTACAGTCGGTAAATTTGACAACTCGCACACTACTGTCGGTAAATTTGACAACTCACACACTACTGTCGNTCGGTAAATTTGACAACTCACACACTACTGTCGGTAAATTTGACAACTCACACACTACTGTCGGTAAATTTGACAACTCACACACTACTGTCGGTAAATTTGATAACTCTCACACTACTGTCGGCCAAGGTAAATAGCTCTCTTCGTCGCTAGGTTGTCAGTAGAAGACGATAAATCTGTAACTTTCTAAATTTTTCATTTCACTGAGCTGTTTTTACGACAGATTAGTTGCAATATTTACCCATTATTGTTTGTACCTTAGAAGGAAATTAAGAGTTACTGTAGGAAGAATAGCGCCATCATGCACTACATGATAGAGTATAATGGAGCTGAAGGAAGTAGTTGAATGAAAGACAATGAGAAATTTATCCCAAATTTATCCCACACTAAGTTCTACACGGCTGCAAGAGGAGGCAATTCGGTCGTTGAATTTGAAAGAGTTATCAGGCATCAAGAGCTTTTGAAGGGCTAATACTGTAGTATAAGGTCGATGAGTTTGTATAAAACTTCATATCCGCATAAAATATGGTCTAAAGTGGGCGAAGAAAAGGGATCATTTCTGTAGTAAAATTTGTAAATGATTTTGAATGAGAGCATGACTGTTTCGTAGACATGTGCATACTCACCGAGTGTTGGAGAGAAGGTAAAAGGTTTGCAGATGGAAAAGGTTATACCTGAGAAGTAGGTATAGTAGGCCTAACGTAGAACGATGGGAAGGCAAATGAAAATATCGCGACGCTCTCACTACATCAATAATTACGCGAATTGCTGGGTTAGTTAATAAAAGTTAATCATTTTTTAGTGGTGCGAATACAGAAATACATTTCATTGTGTGCAATATAAAGGCTCATGGGATAAGATACGGAATAGAAGGAACAAGATTAGTAAAAAGATATTTGCCAAGAAAATTTAAAATTGAGATTCGTACTTGCAGCTAGGGAAGTCAGTGGTGGCGGCCAGAAGTCTGACGAGTGGCCACGTCCTGGCGGAGGAAGACATGACGATCAAGGTGCAGGAACCTCCAGGGGCCCCAGGACACTTGTTCTTCTCCTTCGTCGGGAGGCAGCTCAAGAAAGACGTCCCCTGTGATGACTCTATCTTGGAAGACGACTTGTTGTGAAGGAAACACCAGTCTTAAGTGTAATTGATCAGTTAGTTTAGTGAGCAGTCTAACGGCTCAAAACAATACCCCCGGTTGACGCTGCAACTCCAGACTAAGATTATGGATTCAAGACGCATTCCAAATATCAAAGAGAATAATTTCCTTAGCCGTTAGGGTTCGTAATGGGTGATTTTAAAATGAGTGAGATCAATTGAGCTCAACAACCGATGCACTAAAAATCATGAAAGATATAAGGTTCGGTGACTAAAATTGAATTATTCATGACTTCACTAAAACAAAAATGAAGGAAGGAGCTCATGAACTCCAATAAAGGAAGGTAAGGATAAGTTGGTTTTTCATCAGTTATCAAAAATAACAAAGATCTACATATGAATTCGGTCATTGAACGAGTGTTAAGCTGATGTAAATAGCTAAATTTCATAGATATTCAGAAATTGAACGCTGAGGATCAACTTCGAAGACTTGGTGACCCTTGAAGGGAATCTTTATCAATTACTATAAAAAAATTACATGAATCTTCTAAATAGCTTACAAGCACAGGCAATATTATTATTTGCTCCGATAGCTTACGGTACGAATGATTTATCATCAACTAAATATCCCAAACCGAAATTCGATATCACTTCACGAATATTTTCGGAATTTTTAGTTCGAGACCCTGCGCGACTGGATTACATAATTTACACCAAATTCTGAATTTCCTCGTTCAGGTTAGTTGGAGAACTGCTCATAGTTTCGTCTTATTTCATGCTTTTACTTACAAACTTCGAAATTACATTGCGTGTTGTCATTGAAAGACAAATACATTGGCCTGTGGTGCCTCTGATTATGAATTATTTTCGTAACAATTTCTTGATTCACCATTTATTGGCGTTGATGCAGATGAGAAAATCTGAGTGGTTATTCATTTTCAAATTTTCAGTATTAATGAGGCTGTTCATATTCTTCCAAAAATGTTCAGGATTTTTATTTGTTATGATCATGAAGTTTTCCTGTAGATATTCACAATCCTAACACATTGGAATACACGTGCGAGTATATATATATATATACTGGTTGCCAGGGACCGTTAGACTGTTAGCAAATTGAAAATAAGCAGATGAGATCATTTGTAAAAATCATTGTCAAGCTTTAATAAGTATGCGAAATCAGTCAGTGGTGTTGATCCTGATCGCAACAGTACCGTTATATCGTTGCATAAATCTCTTACAGAAGACTCGTACTGCTCATTTTGTTATGAGAATAATTAAGTTATATTCATATTTAGGAGCATTAGTGGCTTTTGTCTCCTTCCATACGTGATGGTTGCTATGGCTTCACGAAAATGATTTACCATAAAATGTGTTTAGCTTTGTCGAAGGACTTTAAATCTTAACACGTCCCGCTTGAACGCACCAACTGCACTATACAAAGTCTGATTCTGAAGCACAGTTCAAATTATTGACTTATTTTGCAAAATTTTTGCAACACTGATAATACTAATAAACTGAAGAATATGATAGGGGAAAAAAATAAAGTATCATTGAAAAACGGTCAATTTCGTTCACTTCTGAGCCAAAAAAAATCATAATTGAATTTTTTAATATTGTATTACGATCGTCAATATATTTAATTTGGCTAGGTTAATGGTAATTTTGCCATAACTTTACTGCTCGAGTCGAATCTCAACACCTTTTACCAAATTCATTCTACACGCTGACACAAATGTCTGTGATGGTCGGTACTGACCGCGAGTGAATCTATGCAATGCTAACTCGAACCACTTCGCTGTATCAGATGCGGGACTCATGGCAAGGATTATCTTATCTTTAACGAACAATTTTAAGCAAATTTTGGCAAGCAAACATGTGTTGCTTTTGAACAAGTGGCATCGCTCACTTGGGTCCGTGCATTTCTCTACCGAGTGCCAGTCAAGGAAATATCTGACTTTTAATTTCAGCGTAAATTTTTGAGTACAAACTGTTGCGTTGACATCGTCTTCAAGGGAGCTTAAATTCCTTTTTTTTCATCCATCTCTGTAACACTACAGGTTCATGTTGATCGTCGATTTTTGGCTTGTTGTCACATTGCCCCAAAAGAGATGTGTGAGCTAATAAGTGTTGAGGCCTTGTGAGTCTGAGTTTTCACATTGATGAAAAACACGCGCTGTGTTTTTTACGCCCGTTTAACTGTTATTGTTGAAATTAGAGAGGAAAGACCAGCATAGTAAACTTTACAATAATGAATAAGATATCCCATGACTGAAGTGCTCCTACGCGACATTTATGTTGTAGTTAGTTATTGTCTGTCGTTGACTCTCGTATGACGAGACCATGTCGTCTTATCTTCGAATTGATGAAAATAATTTCTTTGCCTCTGCCACTGAATTCATTATTTTGGTCAGAATTCAATTAAACTTCAAAGCTATACTGAGCTCTGATGAACAGAGATTATTACAAAAAAATATTTTTGAGGCCTAGGCTAATCATCACCAGGGTTTACATATTGGAATAGTAATTTTGGAATGTATTATGCTTTTGGAACGTCCTTTCGACCGAAAAAATATTCGTGGCCAAGAAAAAAATAAATTTTTGGTTCAACCCCCCTCAAAGCCGAGTACAGTTGATAATCCCTTTTTCGGCATCAATTAAACAGTGATTTTTGGAAGCCCCTTGCTGAAATTAAGCTGAATTACTGATAGTTCCGGCTGAGGGATTGGGCTACAGGAGCTCATGGATTGCCGGACAGGGGATTATCGAATTACGTAGTGTCACGAAGGTTAACAAATTGTCCAAAATGTAGCGGAAATTTATATCCCTTTAAACGATCTACCTGTCGTGTAAATTAGCGTTGTTTTTAGCGGCATTACGTCAATTTTAACTGTACTGAATATTACTGTGTGACGGAGTAAAGATATAAGTAAAAAACTTCAAGAGCCACAAACCTACCATTTAACCAACATTGGTTAAAAATGAATTTACCAAATGGCTCCCGGGCGCACAAGTATGAGGCAAAAGTGCTTCATTGCAGTAAAAACCAGTTCCACAGTGAAAGGTTCCTCCGGGTGATTTTGTTATGGAATTGGATCACATACTGCATCCAGATTATTTCAAAGTTTCTGGCGGACTCGCAGCTCTGTCCCATCAGCAAGGATCGGCCATTATTAAAATCTGCTTAGCAAATTACACGCACTGAAATGAATACAGTTGAATTTCCCATTTTCGGACCAATTGGCGGACGGCATTATCCGCTGACGTGAATATTGCGAACGTGAGACTTTTCTGTACTTTTGCATCAGAAATTCCGGGCAATGAAATATGGATTTCTTGAGACGTACAAATTTTGTCTTCTGCATCTGATATCCTTTAATTAGTGCAGTAAAAATTTAAGGTGTCTGTTGCAGGCTACAACTTGAATTTACAGTCCCGTATTTACCTTGATAATTTTCTTATTAATTGAGTTAAAGGCTTGACATTCTACTTGTTTATCAGATAAACTTTCTCCAAAAATGTCCACATGCACATTTAGTTCAGTCGGAGGTGCGAGGAAACGAAGGAACTCGAATGTGAAACGAAGGATGTAGGCTGTAAAGTTGTTTTCCATGTATCTTATTCTATAATTTTTGTGCTATCTCTCAATCGTAAACGCTCAATTTTATGATCTTTTACATACACCCAACACGACCACACACTCACGACTAGAAAAAGGCTGTCTTATGGACCGGTTTGAGTCGAAGACACGCATTAGAAGTCCTGCTTTTGAACCACGAATCCAGTACTGGGTCTAAAATCTGAAAATTACAGGATCGTTGACAAGTTTATAGAAAAACAGTCTTCATCGGTTCGAGCTGGCCGACGATATCTAAAAGACATTTAAATACTTTTTTTCGGAAATGGGAAGTAAATACTCGTATAGAAACAGATTAATAGCTCACACCCATACTCTTAATCGTGTAATTTTGATACCCTAATGTTTGCAAAAGAGCAAACGCGGGAAAATGTTATTTAATAAAAGATTTTCAGACGCATAAATTGTGCATAGTGTTATTTAGGTCGCACATTGGTTCCGGTCAGAATTGTTAATGGATTTCAACAGCCGCTTAACATTTAACTGAGCACACTTTCGTCGGCTGCTGATACTTCGGTGCACTTGCTAAAACTCGTGTAAAAATGATTCCTTTAATACTGTATAAGATTATTATTATTAGCTTCTGTTTCGTTGCCAAGGTTAGGAATTTAAGACGAGTGAAAATTAAGTGGACAACGCTGATAAAATTCTGATATTATTACCGAAGTTATTTTCACAGTATTTTTAAGTAGCACAGCTGTAATGCTAAGCGTACATGAACGGTTTTAATGTAAATCCAAATTTTAAGTTAGGATTAACAAAGTACTTAAGATTAATTCGATAAATTCGTAAAACAGCAGCAGCTGCCTGTTAAATTCTTATTTTAATCCTACATAAAATAGGTCAAGTATGTATTCTTCATTTCTGTGACTGCTTGGCCGCTTGCATCATAGGGGAGTGGCTGCAGGAGTAAAAACATATACGTACAGATGTAACTTAGGGCTATTTCAGTCGTTCATATTTCAGCTTTAGTTTTCAATAAAAATATCTCGAGTAAATCAATGAGGAAAACGCGTTAATGAACTTTTTCTTTGATTCCTAACTTAGCAATTATTTCTTGAGTGCCCCGCTTCTTTGTTGGTCGATACAAGAAGCGTAATTACGATTTTGAAAAAACATCGGAACTTTAAAATATTCAATTTATATGATGCGTATTTTTGGTAGTTTTAGTAGCGTTTTTCACGACTTTAGATCATAAAATTCATAACGTTTATTATGATCAGAAAATTAGTTCATAAATTGCACAGTTGACATCTGTCGTGGGAAATAACTGTCACGTGATGAACAGACAGTTAAAAGATACGTAGTGGTAAATGATTTTTCCCTTAAATTTTAATATTCTCTTTCAAAACGAGCAAAAACATAAGTTAAGTTGGAAAATTATTCACAAATATTTACTAACGATAAAACAAACGATTGTATCGTATGCATGCTCTGATAAAATATGCTCAAGAATACTGAATTGATCACGTAAAATTTTTTATTTCGAAAGATTGAACTGAAAGGCTCCCTTTGCTCAAGCATAGGTTATATTAAACCAATCCACACTCGTAAACATTGTTCAGGCCAGACTGTCGCCAAATCACTTCCCTATTGAGACCTAAACGGCGTTTGAGTGTTGGAATGAAGAAAAAGATGAATAGGATAAGTGTAATTGGTCCTTTACGCGACGCATCCGTTACGAGATGCTGGAAGAGGAATTGAAGGCTTCAAAGTTAAATGAATCACACTATAGGGCGTGCTGACACTCTGTAGAAAGACCATTTTCTTAAATCAAAGAAAACATTCGAAGGTAAGAATTTTCAAAATTTGTCCTGAAATTTTATAAGTTGTCAACTTAAATAGAAACTTCGAGAAGAAAGTTGAATTTTAGTTCAAGTAACATATACAAAATGTATTCAACATCTGACGGGGCCGACAGTGACTGATTTTCACTTCTTTTGACTACATGTAAAATTGGTCATAGTCTCCACATCAGAACTGTGCTCAAAAAAATGAAAGTTATAAATTAGCAGTACAAGTTATGTAATTTTATCCAAACTTTATTCAATACAATCATTCAAACAATAGTTCTCTTCACTGAACGTTCCTTCAGCGCGTAATTTTCCACACGTATTTGTTAAGTCGTACAAATCTGCAGCGAATGCAATATCATAACGCGTGGCAGCCAAAACAAATTTTAAAACAAAATGGAATTGAATAAAAAAATATATTTTTTGAGGTATAAATTGGCATTCTTCTCAATACGAAATAAGCTAACCTGTCTTTATTTAGTTGGATTAATTCTCAGAAACGTTGAAATTCCTCTCTATCTCTCTTTAGTAGCGACTCCAGGAATTAGAGATAGAGCACATCCCTTTCTGAAATTCGAATTGAAGACGAACGGACTTTAGCATGTGTAAATCATATTGTTCGAATAATGTATAAAGACAGCTACGTTTCAACAGTAAATTCACTAAACGTAGTGACGATCTGAATAGTATCGCCTAGTTGCTTTAGACCAGCCAGAGCCAAAGTAATTGAGAACGCGGTAGTTATCTTGACAGGAACACCTGCGCTGCACCTTGGTAAATATCAAGATTACTCTCGCAGGTCAGCTAAATATACCTAGCAAACCATCCTTGTGAGTGTGTGCTCGAGTACCTCTTTTGAACGTCTTTCTGAGGCATATAACCCTTTAGCGGTTCAATTATTTTTGCGATAAGGCTGCATTTCAGTTTCGTGCTATAAATAGTTGGAACCTTATGAAAAATATATACAATGTACGTGCCTGTAGCATTTCACGAAAAATTAGCTGCAGCCATGTGAAACAGGATAGCAAGGTTCAATTGGTAGAAAAACGGCAATTTATCATTTTCAGAAAAGAACATATACAGTGGGTTTTGAAAACCAAGAGAATATCCTCACTGTTTGTAATTCAATAATTACGAAAAAAAGACCGGCGCGTACGCGTAAATTGCCGGTAACCGTCACAACCCTCGGCCAATTTAATAGTTACACTACTCTTCCGCATGAGATTCGTAACTGCAAGTCTTTTGGTTCTGAAATTATTGTAATACAAACAGTGATCACGTATTTTTTGGACCCCCCGTATGGGGTTTTGTGGGTTATAGAGCCAAATGTTTGGCAGGGGTACAACAGTGCTGCCGTTGCAGTCCGGGCACGATGCCCGTGAGTGTTACGATATAAATTGCTAATCCTAACTCTCTATCATAGAGTGCGTTTGTCGAAAATATATTCCATTGAATCTCGTTACAGTACTAGAAATCGTACTATACTCGCGAGGAAAAAAATATAATATGCATGATCTTTGAACCAAGCTTTCAACGCAAAATATGTACGAAATGTTTCATGCCAGGATTCTTGGGAAAGGTTAGTTATGCAATTCAGATGACATACAATGTGATGGGTCATTTAATGAATGTAATTCATGTAACAGGATTAAACATTCAATTAAGATAAAAACTAGACATACAAATAAAAAATTTATCGCATAATGAATTTCAAATTCAATATTGCTAATGTGACGCATTTAATAGGTTGGAAATTATCGAATTATCAATAAATAGAATCATTACTAAATCTTTGATAGCTAATTCACAGTTTATTAACAGCGATACTCACTCTTCCTGTAAGAAAAACAACAAATAAGTATCTTGAACTTTTTAAGATGCCCCATCAATCTACCTTCTGGAATTTCTCCACCCATAAATCATTTATTTGATAACATTTCTTCACAGACACTAGGTACTTTAGACCAGCACAGGACGAATTCAATCGCGCTGAATTGAATTCTTCGACGACATAAAGCTATGGTAACAGCAATTAAAACAAGTGAAGAAAGATTCCTGCATCTTGATTAACAGGTCGTTTAAAACAAGTCTGATTAGGACTGATTCAAAGCATGAATAAAACTTCCCCTTCTGAAAGCGTTGTGCATCTTGTTCTGCGGCGTCACTCACCAGCTGTCAAATATTGGGGCTGTAGGTTAATCATTATTTGACAATCTTATCACCTTTATTAAATAAAGTGAACGAAAACAGAATAGCGTGTTTTTCTTCAAGCCCCACAACGAAGGAAAAATCGGAAGAATTTTTTAAATGACTGTGAGTGAAAAATTTCGTACTTCAAATCCGAATTCCCCAGTGACCTAGTCGTACAATTCATTCATCGTTCACGTAAGTTTCACTTCTACCTTTGCGCTTAGCTGCCACGATTTTTCAGGCTTGGCTGGATAATGTTGAGAAGAATTCCTTCAAACGTACGCGCTAAAAGAGCTCATTGCAGAAAGTCGCAACATATATCAAGTAGATTAATAACACACATCAAATTAAAAAATGCCGTGTAGAAGCAAGTGTTATGAGGCAGCTTTTCAAAAACAATTCTGACCCCAATGAAACGAAAGAATTCGTTTCAACTGAATCTATTAAACAACAAGGTAGTTAGAAAGTTTAATTTATCAACTTGCAAAAAAAGGTAAAATTGCAATTTCTATGAATAACTAAAAAACCGGCCATCAGTACTCTATCTTATAAAAAACTAAACAAGTTATACCTACGTCAAAACAGAGTTTTAAACGTTAAAACATCTATTAGATTAACACAGATTTCTACGACCCTTACACATTCATATCACCTTTGTATTTTTTATTTATCGTTTAGCTACCATATACATATGTACTGCTAAAAAATTACTAACAAAATATCTCATATTTTAATAAAGAATCGTACCTACTTATAGAAAAATCGAAAAATATGGCAATGAATTCAAAACAAACATCATTCACTTAAACTAAAGAAAAGTACATGCATTGCCTTCAGGAGCAAATTAAAAGGACATAAACATGATCAAGAGAATGTATTATACCACAGCGTTATGTAAGAGATAAATAGATATAATTTTATTTCAAGCTGAAAAAGTTTGTAGTATACTCTGAATTCTTTGCTCAGCGACATGTTTTAACAACACCGTTTTTGCTCTAAAATAGAAACACTATTAAGCAGATGGAATAATAATCAAGTATTTTGTCTCAGTTAATGACTATCAGTGAGACTGGACAAAATGGACGTTGCGTACAGCGAACGGACTACGGTTCACTAGAACGTTAACCTGTGACGATGTTCCATTGAACTTGATGACAAACAATCAGAAAACAATCAGTTGTATATAACGTTTGGTTTGCACTTAAATAGAAAACTGTCAAGTAATCAGGATCATAATCATGCTACTGCTATGTTTCTTACATAATTACAAGCACCATTTTCACGTACTTGCCACGCAAATGTTGGTCCCATTTATTTACTTTTGAAATGTGTTTTTTAACCCAAATTTTATTTATTTAGTTTATAAAAAAGTAAACACATCTCATGCTGTCTAGGAGGCTAATCAGACAGAAGTCTGCCGCCAATTTTCCACACTTCATTAAAATCTGAACAGCTTCACCGTAAAGCCTTGGAGCTCAACAAAACAATGATCCTAAAAGTTTGCATGATAGGACACAATGACAAATAAATTACAATTTGATTTCCAATTCATAATGAATCAAAGTTATTTATACGTCAGTAATCCGCGGTTAGATTTTTTCACGTAGGACTTACACGTAACTTTACGTACGAGTGCACTTTGCTATTTGCATGTCATTGGTCCGGTCGCGCCTTCCGTACGATCGTACGCCGCTAACAATTTTTTGATGAAGATGTCGACATCTTCCGTACGAAATTATGCAAACTTTCACTTTCCTTAAACCTATTCATCACATTGCTATTGCTTTTTTTGTGCACTCAGGGTAATGAGGATACAAAGTAATAAAAATATGATTAATACTTTCACTCGTATTAGAGTGTAGAGTAGAATTTCATGAAGTGAAACCCTCAACGTAAGTCTACACCCAACTGTACATATTGCTTGTCGCTCTGTAGCTCGCTGGTCTTGATTCCGATAGGCCTGATAAAATAAGAAATTGCTTTATATTCTTTCATAATGAATGGCTGTGTGACATGGTACGGACGCCAATGCCACCAACACAGGCGTCTAGTTAGAGCCTCGTTCTAACCAGACCTGTTGCCAGATCCTTGTTTTAAGGTCTGGAATAAAAAGTTTGTATTTATTTTCAAAGAGATAAGACTGAGTTTTTGACGATTTGGTTGCAGGTGGGGGCTTTAAAAAAAGACACGAATCGCAGCTTCAACATCGACCACTCGGCACAGCGTGAATCCCTGAGTTGCCACCCATTGAACGCAGGTCTCGCGCCTGTTCAGGCTTGCCTGTACCGCTGAAATCATTAGGTTAGAGCAGCGCTTTTACAAAAAGAAGCACTTGTCTGTGAACGCAGATTTGTATCCCACAGCTTTTCAAGTTTGAACTCCTTTTTTTTCACCGCATTCGTTCGTGAAAAATGGTTATAAAATTTCTAGTCTGAATAGATATTACGTAAATTCAACACACCGTTTTTGGAGTAACAATTAGCTGCATTTCTTTCTTACCCGAGAATAGGGCCTGGACAGAAACATACACAGACCTGTTGCATGCTACAGGTACAATAGAGATAAGGATGTAAGAAAATAATTTTTTAAACTTGATTGAGTAAGTGCACTTCGGACCATCAGCAATAAGGTTTAAGTTGAAAACCGTATCAGATTAAAGTGATTGGGGGATTTAAAGAACGTACGAATACATCTCAATTCCATACAAAGCATTACAGAATATTTCAAGTAGCTAAAAAGAAATACCGCTGAAATATACACGATTCAACAGCTGCAACAATGCGAAAATAATTAACTATAAATACACAAAAACTCGGTGGACTCAAACCGAAAATGTCTTGCACGATAATTATTAGGCATCTGCTTACACAAAAGGCGCAAAATGAACAAGCGAAAATGAAAAGCATCAGTTAGTCCAGCAAAATTTCGAGGGTCGCTTGCATCTTCATGGGGGGCTTGATAGGCCCAGGGCGTGCTGCGCAACCAGTCACGGTGGGCCTTTAAACGTCTAATAAATTGGTCTCAGCACCCCCGTTTTCATTTCAAATAAAATAGTGAAGTGTTCTCTGACAGTTCCATGCACGTAACTCGTGTAACGCTCATAGTGGCTTCTGTCATAACGCAGGGCAAAACTAAAACAACGATGTTTTTCTGAGGTAATTGCATTTACGAATGTAGAATTCCGCAGAAGTATCATCACAATAAAACTGTTGCTTCAGTATAGAGAAATAAAACACGAATACACGAATAGAGAAATAAAACAATCATTGCATCTGTTTCTATACTAGTTGAGCATATTTTTTTGTCATTTTTGACGATGTTTTTCGTCTTGCACGTACAAAATCTACCTTACGATTTATACATTCTAGTTCAAAAATGACCAACTACATTATCAATCTTTCAACGCATTTATTCTAAGTAGTCTAATAGATTTTCAAATTTATCGTTACGGACATTGTTCAAGCGAAATTACGGTGTTCCGTAAGGCCTCCAAATTTGCGCCAAATCTATCGATCCAAAATTTGCCCGCATTGCCAATGATTATTATAGCTCTGTGGTGATGCACGGATCTTAAATTACTTATAACTAGACGTGTGGTTACGCCTTTTCACGAACCACGATTCTGCAATCTGCGCAGATGTGAGAGATGCCTGGTAATTGGTATTCTCGAGTGCATGATTAAATAATTTGTGTACGTGATGGCAGACGTAAAAGATTATACAGCTTGCAGCCTAACATTCTGTCATGAGGTCCCCGGATTTCATTTTGCAACACATCGAAAATAATCCAATGTTCAGGATAGTATTGCCTTATACACTAATTTACACTGGACAAATTAGGCAGGCTACATTGCTCGAAACGCTACACAAAGTGGGCATAAAAAGACCTTTAAAATATAGCGCTCAAGTCTCCATCAGTGAGCTGGACTCGTATGCACATAAGTGTCTGTTTCTTGATTGAACATGATTATTCTTAGTTTCATTCATAACTTTTATCCTGCCAGTCCCAGGCTTTGAATTTATCACTCACAATAAGTATTAGCGAAAAGCTTTGTCGAGCGTTAAGTTCAGATAGTTCACTTAACTGTATACATAGATTTAGTTTTTCACTTTATTCGTACGAGTTTGTAGCGCACTAGAAATCCAAAGTTTCAACATCAAGCCGTATATTTCGGAATTCGATCGCTGCCACTTTTTGACGGCTTGTCATGCCTCAACCTTCATAAAGTTTATTCCACTATGTTGATAGATCAGTTTTCGCCACGCAGTGATCACATTGCTAGTGACAAAATTGTTTTTCTTGAAATTATTCAGTGTAGGGAAGAAAATAACAAATTTCCAACTATCATTAACTGCGCCGTGCCTTTCTTTTCCAGGGCATTACGGTGCAGAAATTTTTCTGTGTTCAAGAGGCGTTAGAGTAACCCGGCTGTTCTTGCGTCCATGTTCGCTGACGGCCGTCGGAGGAGGGGCCAGTGGGGTCGAAACTCGAGATGGAAGGGAGTGATGCATAGGTCGGTTGCCCATACTGGCAGTACCATGCGGGGTATTTTTTCCTTTAACAAAAGCACTGTCCAGTTTCTTCCCATGCGTGAGTAATGACTCCGGGGACTTCTGACGCTTCGTCTCCTGTTGTGAGTTAGGCTCAACACCAATCGGAGCTACAGGTTTCCTAGCCATCATGGAAGTAGGAGTCGCCCCAACATTTTGCACCCTTTTGGTTCCTACTGACAGTTCGCCCTCCTTGATATACGCCAGATTCTTTACGGCAGCTTGAGTTTCTTTGAGAACGTCTAGATCGGTGAAGTGCCTCAAGTCAACTTTAACGGACTTTTTCCGAAAACTTGACGGCAAAGAGTTCTGATTTTTTGGGAACACGTCCTTCTGCTCCCTGACTTGATCTTGGGTTGGACTCATGGGCGCTACCCTTCCAGAGTCCATCGTGCCCGGTCGAGACGAGTTCAAGCGGGCCAAGGAAGTGGTTAGCGACGCTCCGATGAGGGGTGGTCGAGCTTGGTCCGAGCTCTTGGGGACAGCTGTGGGGGTGTTAGCCCGGGCTGGTGTCGCGTCTACTGACTCTTCGACGTCAGCTGTTGAATCAGATGTGCTCCCCTAGAGCAGGAAAAAAGTGTTTCTTATCATTTAATACCTCACTATGCCTATGGGGACTACACAATTATTTAAAATTGTATTCCTACGTTTCTCGCAAATAAAAAGACTAAAATTCTTCGGTTTTCTAATCTAGATCAAGAGTAAAAACATACTCGTGAAGGATTCTCATTTGTTTCTAAATCGCATCGCTTTAAAACGAGTCTTGTAAAATTATTGATCTAATACGACAGAAACTTCAAAATGACAAGTTTCGACTTGACAAATTCTAAGCACAATTAATGAGAGCCTTTGGCAATAAATAATCTGAAAAGATAGATGGGATACTATGCAGAGGGATGAAGGATCAAACATCTACAAGTAACGAATGGTTTTCATGTTAACACTATATGTACAAGCACTACTACAACAAAAGAATTGTGGGTAAAGGTAATGTTACAAAAAAAACAGATAATTTATTGCAAATAAAAAAATGGTGAAGATCGCAGGATAAATCAGTCATTCGTGCTTGTATGCTTCAAAAATATTACAGTAACTATTTCATGTTTCATAAAGAAAAATTTCAAACATCTCTGCTGACCCATGTATGAATTTAGCATTTAATTAAATAAAATATTCACGTTCCTTAATATTACGGATTGAAGTAGACGATCGGTGAGGAGCACAATATTCGTTATCAGAGTCACCCACCGACATGAAATACGTACATACATTTCAGCGCTAGTCTCTCCTCTTTTCATATTTCGGTTCTTATTGGACCTTTGCGGATGAGCCTAGGGCTGTTACTCCAACGACAAGGACTGTCAACTTCTGTGTCGTAGATTAGGAGCAGCTTTTTCCCTGATGGTAAAGATATTTTCCAATAGCCAAACTGATGACGTAACTCTAATGAATCAGGCATCCTTAATGCAAAAATGTGCAGCTCTTATTCAAGTTTATGAGAGGGCTTGTGACCTGGTCGCGATGTAAGAATTTATTGGGAGAGAATTATCTCTATGCATTCACTAGTTTCTAAAGACCGGAGAAGCAGAATTGAAGGCTTACATCGTTTAATACCTCAACAAAATTTTAGGGTCCTGCTTGTTTTTTTTCACCCTTGTCCTGTGTAGAAACAGGCCGATGATTTATACGTTCTTTTGTATTACTTTTCCTAAGAAAAACCAAGACGAGAAATTGAAACCCTTTATGAATTTTTTCTTTCTCACGTAAATCATTAAAGATTATAGTTTCCACTACTAAAAATTCAGAAAATTTTCGGTTGGAATATACAATATTTGGTCTCAAGTTTTCTTACCCAGTACCATACAAACCTCGATTAACATTAACATTCAACCAGAACAACAAGTAGATAGGCCGTTAAACAATATAACTGTGTCCGTCACGAATTGCTTATGAAACATGTTTCAGATAAATTAGAAGCAGCATGAAAGCACACACACAACAGAGCCACAAGTTTCTTACGCTTTGCTTGTTGGCCAAGTCTGGGGCGCTACTGGGGCGGTAGAAGGCGCCGTCAGGGTCGCCGAGGTCTACAGAGGCCGAGCTGTTGGTGAGGTCGTCCAGCGAGTTGAGGCGGCGGATGCGAGGCTTCAGCGCCTTCGCTCTATCGCGCAAAATCATTGATGCTTCTGGAAAATTTTCAGGAGTTATTGCTTTTTGTCCATCTTGGCACCTATTCGGGAACTGTCTAACCTTATGTAAAAAAAAGACAGAGCTGGGATTACTGATTTCCAATGAAAAATGTACCTACAAGAAGACAAAACAGTCGCAGATACATTGTACGAGTTATCCAAATTCTCGCAGATACATTTTAGAATTGAAAATGTTTTAAACAATATTCCCGTTTTTTTTTCATTACCTTTACCTGTACTCCATGGAAGAACTTACTACAGGGCGTCAAAGTTTTTTCCTCTACTTGTTTAAGCTTAAACAATTTCAGGCAGAATTTACACTATCGTTACCGTTGTACGTTACCGTTGTACGTTACCGTTGTACGTTACCGTTCGATTTTGTTGTCACGAAACTCAATTTCGCGTCTAAAATCTCAGTATGTCCTAATAAGGAGGTTTTTGCAGTACCCACCAACCCTAGTTCCTGCTCATTTTCTGCACTGTATTTGTCAATATTATGCATCAAATTTTCAGAAAGCTGGACATTTAGCTAGAGCTGTATCGCCGCTTCTGCTGCCGGTTGAGAGGCGAACAATCTCCATAGGTCAAAATAACACTTTCTCTGACAGGTTTTCTACTGGAGACGCGCAACTCTGTATCAGATGATTTGTTTTGGGAGATGAATGAGCACAGTCGGAAATAGTGCGCTTGTACCGAGAGAAATTAAGGAAGGACGAGTAAATCCGTCTTAAGGTATTTTTGTTTTGTTTTAAATCGAACACTATAAGAGTGTACTCGCAGAAAGCTTGAAAATTCTTGTTGGGGGAAAATAAGCTCATGACATAGGTATCAGTTTGATAATGTACAGTTCCACATAGATTAGTCGAGAGAATATCCTCCTTAAATCGTCATTGCCTGGGAAAAAGTTTATTGATTCTTGCATGCCATGCTTCCATCTCTGTGTTTCGTGCCCATTAGTCTGAGAGCTTAGTGAGTGTATTTGAATGGAAAAAATAAGCATAAATGGGCTAGCTTTAACGAGTTCTTCTCACGTTACATTCGCAACCACATATAAAAAGATAAATTTGAGCCCATTGAAGTAATGTTAAGGTAAAGTTTACCTGTGGCTTAAGAGTCACACAACGGCGTAAAGGGTTTCATTGCGAATGAGGTGATGCATGAGATTTTTATTAATTAAAAAATACACGATAACGAAGAAAACACACATCTTTTCTGATAGAGCAACATTAATTTGAATACCTCACCTTTGCCTAGATTATTGATGAAATTGTATGGTAGAATGATTTAATTTTTAATCTCTCACACATACCTAAATCATTGGTAAACTCCTCTAACACAACCATATCACTTTGAATATTTCACCCAAGTCTAGATTATGGATGAGCTCCTCTACCAGAAGAGTATAAATTTGAGTACCTCACCCACGTCTAGATTATTGGTGAGCTTCCCTGATAGCATAATATAAACTTGAATACCTCACCCATGTCTAGATTATTGGTGAGCTTCCCTGATAGCATAATATAAATTTGAATGTCTCACCCATGTCTAGATTATTGGTGAGCTCCCCTGATAGCCTAATATAAATTTGAATGTCTCACCCATGTCTAGATTATTGGTGTAGTTGACGGAGAGGTGCAGGCCCCCAGTTAGCAAGGCTGCCGGCTTTGTGTGAGCGACTTTGGGTAGTGCGGGGACATGGAGAGGCTCCCCAGCCAAGGGGGACAGGCGGTGGGGCCGCTGCGTGATACCTGTGCTGCCGATGCCCCCCAGGGCTGTTAGGCTGCCGCTCGTTCTGGCGGTTCGAGAGAAGATCAATGTTCAAATCACTGACTTTAAAACTGAGGCATAGTTCATCACATTTGTAATGTAGAAAAAATTTAGGTTAGACCGAGGATTTGCTGACTTGGGTTTCCATTTTTGTCACTGAAAATCAGAGCCTAAGTATTGGAAATTGTGGATTAAACGCTAAATCTATTGACCTGGGTTTTTCATTGTTATTGTTGTTCCCTGAAATTTAGCCCAAAACTATAGTAAATATTAGACTTGATCTAAGCCACCAAACTAGCAACTACGCGGATATCGATGCGCTTTACA
This sequence comes from Orchestia grillus, assembly GCA_014899125.1. Classification (NCBI taxonomy): domain Eukaryota; kingdom Metazoa; phylum Arthropoda; class Malacostraca; order Amphipoda; family Talitridae; genus Orchestia; species Orchestia grillus. The sequence continues at coordinate 12,323 of VOMN01052186.1, read as the reverse complement.
TGCACTGCAAGTAGAGAAAAAACTCGGAGCGTAATTAATATACAGGCATTAGAAACATTTCAAAAAATCTACAAGTTTTCCGATAACTATCCCAAAGAATTCGATTATTTTTTATTTTAAAAGGGTAATCAAACTTAATTATTTCACCAAATTCAAAGTAACGTATGAATCCTATCCCTGGTGAAAGCCTTGGATTCAGAGAAAACGAGGCAAGCTTACAATGTTCTGAAACTTCAAAATTGCTTAGTGAATTTAGAATTAGGATTGGACCCCTCTCGATCCCTACCTGGCTTGGGATCCTTGCCTCTGGTGCCACTCGTCTCCGAAAACTCTGTGTCTGCTCTCCAAGTAGAGCTCGGCGAGAGTCAGTAAATCGAGCTCAGAAGTGTCAGATTCAGTGAGGCCGTTGACGCTTTGACTGCTTGTCACATCACAAGGCAAGGGCATCACGCTGAGACGTCTGTTACACGTACTTTTTTTCTCCAGTCTGTGAGGGTTCCGGTCTGGAGGTGGCAACACCCCACTGCCTGGTGTGGGTAGTCTGCCATCGGAACTTGCAGACTTGATTTGTTTTCTGGCATTTGCGGCTGCCAGTCCTCCGCTGCCCAAATTTCCTACTGATTTTGAGAGTTGGTCCGACGAGCCTCCAGCAGCGGCAACGAAGGAATAATTATGCATGGTTTCGTCGATATGATAACCACCAGGGGAGACTCCAGAAAATCCTGGTTTTGGTTCTGGTAGAGTTACGTTTGAGCTATCAGAGTGTAAGTTACCCGACCCATTTTCCTGACGACCTTGTGACGACTGTGTGTTGTGTTCTATGGGAGGTGTTGGTGTGACTCCGTCCCTAGATAGACGAAGGTGAACATGGGGATGTAGCTCGGAGGAGCTATCGTCGGTGTCGGAGATGTTGGGCAGGATTGTGAGCAACATTAGTCTTCGATATCGGTGCAGTTCGCGCATCATGCTCGGGTCGTTGGCGAAACGACGCCTGAGGAGGGTGTCGGTGTCGGGAATCTGGGGCTCATTATGACTGGGTTCTGAGACGGAAGGTAAAATCCCAAAAGTGGGTTTCATGACAAGGCTGGACACATATCTCGAAGTGGAGGCACTTTGGTACAGCAATTCAGAAACACGACTCTTGTATTCATCTGAAATGGATAATATGTTGCGTAATATTTGGCATATTGGGGTTAGTAAATGAAGTTTTGATATTCAAAAAATTTAAATAATATACGAGGATGTACATTTTACGGTAAATATTAGTCAGAAAAACTTAAAAAGTATACGAAAGAGCATTTCCCAGCTGCGGGAGAAAATGAAATGTAGGATTACTGTAAAAAAATAATATCAATATGAAAAAAGTCAAATCCCGGCCGGGTGTTGGCTTAATCAGTACTTTATTCTTTCTGTAAATGCTACAGATTCAAACCATTTATATAATTTTTTCTGAATTGAATGATTGAGATGCAGTATAGCCATAATATAGGCGATGAAAACAAAACAACACCTAGAAAATTAATACTCGAAAAAATTAGATAAATTTCAGTGAAATTTCTGCTAGCTGTACATGAAATCAATATGCATAAATTTCGTACAAAATTTTGGGGTTTTCTTATATACTTTCCGAAATCAATCAATTTGAAACAAAATAAGTACGTTCCGTATCGGTCAAAAGTTAAGATTGAAAATTCTGTGACAAAGTAAAACTGCAAAAATAAACAATATTTAGTGAATATTCCTTTATTCTTGATGGCTTCATCGCTTCCTTAGCCGCATAGTCTAATTAATTTTTTACAAAATGCGTCATGTATCTCGTCCCATTTTTCTTTCAGTAACTTTAAGTGATCTCGATTTTTTAAATTTTTCTTCTGGGCCCTTTCCACAATGATCCTTTTTCTCCAGGGTCCTTTCCACAATTATCCTTTTGTTCTGAGCTTTTTCTACAATGATCCCTCTTCTCGTGGGCCCTTTCTACAATTATCCCTTTTCTTCTGGGCCCTTTCTACAATAATCTTCCGAAGATTCTCGAAAGGCTAAAGGTCGGGCACCGAGCAGCTATTTCCTCACAGTAACATCTTCTTCTTCAAGAAAAGCAGTAACATTTCTAGCATTGGGACAAGGCGCATTGTCGTGCATGACAGTAGGAGGTTGAACAGAAACAAGGTCTTAATTAAGAATGGAATGTTGCCAAAAAAAGCTACTTATAAACTCCAGTATTGACTTTACTATGCTAATGAACATTAAGCCCGACTTCTACGGAGAAAATCATGCTCCACATCATTACACTTCCACCTTCGAAGTTAATTTTTTTCAAAAGATCGGGGTTGAGAATCGTTTTCCTGTATCACATCGAACATGCATTTTACCATCAATTGAACTCCGATTCATAGCTGAAATTAACTTCATCCCATGTTCATTTGAACAAAAAACATGCTCGTTAGCAAAGTCTTGACGGATTCTTTGATTTTTCTTAGAAATTAGAGTCTTGTATGCTGGAGCTCAACATTATATTCCTTCATTCATTTACCTTCGATAACAGTGTCCTTTGATATGATGTTCCCCGTCTCTTGACTGAATTTACAAAATATTGAAGTTAATATCTCGAAACTGTAATTTAGAGCCACTCTGCAATCTTTCAATCAACCGTTTCAAACGTTTTTGGAGGTGTGCTGGCCTTAGGTTTAAATCAGGTGCCTTACACGCGTTAAATCTACTCATCCTATAATGTACAATACTTTTCAACCGACGAACGATCCCAGTAATTTCATAAATTGTCTTCTTTTCCTCATGATTAACAAAAATTGATCAGTTTTCTTGGAAACACCAAGTTTTACTGGTTGTTTTACTGGTTGTTCCAAACATATATCTCATTTGATAATGGCTTCAACTGTATAAAAAATCTCGTTTTTAACGTCGAACATGTCAACCTAGTCTGATAAATGAATTTATCTAGAGAAAAAATTATTTTCAATCTGCTCCTTAACTTTTGACCAATGCGAAATGTTCGTATTTGGTTTCAAATTGAATTAAAAAAAACGTTAAAACGGAACCCCTAAAATTTGATACGCAGCGTAATCACATCGACTTGTTTAATTTGGTGAAAATTCAATTAAAATCGTTAAAAAAATTAATTCGAACAATAATTTTTTTCAAATATTTTGTTTTCGGCCCTAAAATTATAGCTGATGCTGTAAAAATACTTAATATGTCATATAAAGATCAAAATTCAAAAATAGAATTTCCAATGTAATATGTTTTCAACTTTATATCTTTTGACAGGCTATTCAGTTAATGATTTTGGATTGTCGTATACTCAATTCTACTGTATATACACTTATTGCACGTCAGCTTTTATTTCTAAAGAATCAGTATGTCGAGCCTTCGATTGGGACTCAACTGATGTACAGTATGTTATCGATCACAGATTCCAAAAACTCCTTTTACCAAAGATATATTAACGAAATAGGAATGAATGGAACGTTAATTCAGGATGCAATATTATACTAAGCAGTTTAAATTACTGTTAAGAAACAGTACGTATCTTGAAAAAAATTCAGGTAGAAGATTACAATAAAACCGTATTCTTCATATTTCATTGACGGAATCGACTGCCCGAAAATACTCCGACTCTTGATTTTAACTCTACGCAGTAGTCGTGATTTCAATGATGGTGTAGCAAACTGAATGATCATGAAGGAATTGACTTTGCCATCTTGACATTTCCAAAAATGTACCCTATGGAATGGAACCTATTCGCCTAAAGTATCGTATTCAAAATGTAAACAGACGACGTAACGTTATAGCGATGAAATTCATTCCACAGTAGGATATTTATTTTCACAATTCATTTCTCCAGTACGCGTCAGACTTGAATTTAGAAGAAAAGAACATGACTAGCATGATACGAGTGAGATGTGCGCGAGTCAGACACGCTAAGCTAGCGTGTGCGGCCCCGCAGCGAGTTGGTGCTGCGGTGGTTCTCAGGAGCATCGGTTTCTTGGCAACCGCTTGCGATGGGTATCGGAAATCAATGTCGCATTTGACCTGGCGCAAACTGAACCATTCAATATGAACTGGTATACTGAGTACGCTAGTACAACATTATCGTTATCACTGGTATCGTCGTTACAAAAAGATAATATGTCGAGCCAGCAACTTGTGATCATTTCACAGAAAATGAAAATAAGGAAAGCATAATTAGAACGTAAAACGGCAATGTGTGTAGAATAAACGAAGACCCATCAAATCAAACTCATCACCAATACAAACATCCAGCATTTTCCGTAGGAAAAGTACTTGCAACGACTCGGGGTAAAGATGAAAACTTTTCAACTCCCTTCCTTGTGAAGGGAAAACGAGAGTTGTTTATAAAATAGAAAGTTATCTCATTTCAAGCTGTTTTCAGTTGGAACTAAGAGACTTCTTTAGTTATGTAATCCGATATTCGCCTCATCAAGACATGGTATCTAACACATTGAATTTGAAAAAATGTTTTACTATTCATTCACAGGTACAGGCTTCTCAGTTATTGGGAAAATGAGGATAAAGTTCCGGAGAAACTAAATGCGATATTAACTGGATAATTAAAAAAATTTCGAGGTGGAAATCAGTAAACGAGATACATTACTGTTTTGAAAAACTACGTTGACTAATGGAAATTACGTAAGTATTAATGAGAGAACTGCACAAATTTGAAGCATTGGAAGGCTTACGTTCGTAGAATTAATTATTTATTGTAGCTCCATTGGCTCGAATGTTATTGAAATAAAATTTGCAAACATTTCACCATTTTTAGTCTCCCTTGTATCAGATTACGCTTACGAATATTGGCATAAGATAAAAATTCAATTGGTCGAACAAAATATGCAAAATTAAACTCAGAAAGGCAAGTTTAAACTGACTAAACTCTCTTTGTAGATTTCTTAGGATTCTCCTAACCACTTAGCCACTCTTCCGTTTTCTCCTAACAATCAAGCGGACGGAGAAGTTTGCATGACTGCCGCTCGAAGTTAGATGACATTTCGGATTGCACCGCATGCATTCTGCCTCACCGCTGCCACGCAGCATACATTCCTGTCACATCGCTGCCCCACCATTAGCATTCCTACCACACCGCTGCCACACTTTATGCATTCCTCCCTCACCTCTGCCACACCGCTACCCCACCACTGACATTCCTGCCACACCGCTGCAACACCACTGGCATTCTCACTACACCGTTGCCACACCGCATGCATTTCTGCCACCACGCCGCTGCAACCACTTGTGCAGCTAAAGTTCAGCGTAGAAGAAGGACTACCGAGGCGTGTTTCGCTAGTCCAGAGAGGTCCTCGACATTGATTGCACCAAGGTCTAGAGTAGTCGTCAAGTGGGTCAAGTGGGCACGGCATGTGGGTCACCTCCGTAGTAATGTTAGAGGCCTTGCCGCTCTCGATCTCAATTGAGTGCACGCTCTAGAATAAACACCTGCTTTGTGCTTTTGTATCTATTGACCAGACTGAGTAACTAGGGCTACGGAGTTACCAAGCAAAGCTTCTGTCTTAACTCTTCTGCCAGAGAAGCCTCCTTAAGATTACTTCCATTTATGCCTGAATCTGAAAAGTCATTCGAGCTCGACTCGCTTAGCATTAAATTCTGTTAGCAAGCTCCATCGATCTTCCTACTACACAAGCTTCGAACATTTCGGACTTCTTGTGTAGACAAGCAGTTTGCATTCCGTATATTCTGAATATTTCTTGCTCAGACTCATAATTAACCTCATCTTGTATGCTCCGCAGCCAGTAGACATTTGAGACCGTGTCAGCAATTTTGATGCAGTGACGACTAAAGAACTTCGTGGAACCTTTGTTGATGTTCAACTACGCTCGCGAGAAGATTAACACTCGTGCAAGAACTTCAGCCGTAATTTATCCTGGCGGTGAATTTAGCTGAGGGATGGGCAAAAGCTCTTCCGTGTTCACACTGTACGTTCTTTAGCACATAATACACTGAGGAAGGCCGAGCGTATCCAGGGAGCCAGCGGCACACAAAGAGCACGATGGGCACTCGAGGCCTTGCTGGAGCTTGTGAAAGCAGGGCACCACATTCCCGAGTCCCTTTAGTCTTCCTAAACAAACAACGCTCGGTAACGATCCTCCAAGAAGCGTGATTGACGAATTATGAGCAAATCACATGGCTTAAAATCAATCTGCTTATCTAAGCTGTTGCACCGAGTGGAGTTTGTTCCATGATAAAATAGGAGAACTAGGTCTTCGCAAATCTACTTGAAAATATTTTCATAGATGGCTGATGGAGCTGCTAATTGATATAGTTATGTGCAGATGAATAAAATTCATCAGCTCTCGTTTTATTTAATAACACCAGAAACTTTTTATTTGCGTAAATCATTATTTTGTGCTTTTTGGGTGTCTCTTTTCACATTTTATACAACTCAGTGGCTCAAGTGAAATTAATCTTTCATGTTAGGTTATAAGAGAACAGATTTCATAGCAATGTGTTCCTTCCAAGAAAATTACCATGTGGTACTCACCAGAAGCACAGACATACATATATCACCACGTCATTCTGCAAGCACTGTGGCACAGCCTTTCTTTGCGTCAATAATTACCACAGGAAGCCACGACGCTTCTGTGGCAGTGCGTACTCACGAACAGGCGTTGCTACTTAACGAGGTCATGACAAACTGTAGCAGCTGGCCCACCGCTGAGCCCTTCTTTCTAAGCGCTTCTATGACTTTCTCTTCTCCGTTATCAATTGATTCCGAGATGATTAAACTTAAGAGCTAGAATTCCGCCTTGAAGTGTAAGAGTAAGTTTCTGATTTTCGAATGCAGTAGCTGGCAAACTGCAGAGATTACTGTTCTGATTTGATGTTCACGCCTTGTCGGTGTATCGGTGTGGGTGATTGTTCTTCATTGTCACTCTGAACGCAGAACGTTTGTCCTGAAGCGAGAACATTGCCAGCTGTCGCTACAAAGGACTTCAGTGATTCCTTGCATGCTCTCTGCATTGCTATGTTCATATCTTTCAATTAAACATTGAAATGTGTGACGAAATATAGTACTTATAGGTTGGTTCCTATCTTGAAAACTGCGTGAAGAAATGATCAGAACGGTTCAAGATAATTTCAATCCGGCTTAGCTTTCATTGAATCAATTTAGAATAAAAACTCGATATTTCCTAGATTATGAAATACAGTTTTACAGGAGTAACTAGAAACAAATTGACGGCGATCATTGACCTCAAAGTACAAGTTAATACACACAAAATATACACTACGTCTAAATATACACAAAATATACAAGAAATGTTTATTGGTAAAATAGCTAGAGAACACTGGCCAGCCAAAAAACTATAACACTATGCTCAAAAGCTGCAGGTATATCGGATGATGAAATATACATTAAACGGATTATCTCTGTCAAAAATGCTAGCTTTCACGAGAAAATAAGGAATCTCAATGGTACGTATAAAAATGGTTTCGTTTGTGGGTGCCCCGCTGCAAGAGAGTTCGCTTCCGAGAACGTTTCACCCAACACTCCATCCTGGAATTGTACGGTGACCAAAAGTCAATAACATCCTTTGAGAGAAATGTAAGTTTTGTACAGGAAAATCAAGGGAAATTTATCGGTGATCTCATAGAAGTGATTTAGTTTAGTAATATTCAAGAGACAGAATTAACCCTTTGCAGTCATTTCCTTCACTTCTCATAAAAAAGTTTCGCTATTCTCGGAAGGGTTTCAAAGAAAGGTCACAAAGTAGTGAAAAAGAAAGGGGCGGGGGGGGCTGCTCTTACAAAACGTAAGCGATAAAAATTGTACGACCATCATAGGGGAATTATTCGTGAACTCTACCAATAAGACTCTCAAAAACACTTAGTCTTACTATAAAAAAAGTTGATGATACAGTCGTAAAACCGAAAATTTTCATTGACATCGTACTTGAAAGGCGAAGAACCTAACTTACTGGAGTGAGATTAAATCTAAAATAACATCACACGTGTGGTGATGTACTCGTTTTCCTTCCTAACATTTTCAGTAGTACAGAGATACCCCAGTCTCGGCTCAGTGCTCGTTTGGTATGAGTATGATCAATTTAATGGTATTTTCTGAGCTAGAGAACCGTCAGGGCTCTTTGTGAACACCAGAGACGGCCTAAGTGTGAGGCGCCAGGAATCCATTCCAGAAACGTTTGATTACGGTTGACTTCGATTGACTCGAAGAGGGCTAATTTATTCTGTGAGCGAACGAGACATTGCTTGAAAAATTGTTATAATAATGCACTTCTGTTCATAATCCTCGTTTTGAACTAAACAATAAGAATTTTTTCCTAAGATATTAGTTCGATCGTTTCACCAGTGAAACGCTGGACGTTTCAGGGTTGCATTGTGTGAAAGGAATGAATCCTGACGGAAAATATTGTTTTAATGAACATGTCCTTAATGGTTCAAAATTTATCTTTGAATGCTTCAGGAAACGTTTTATATTATGAAGAATAAAAAAGAATTATGTCGGGAAACAGAAATAGAACAATAAACAATTATCGTTCAACCTAAACCATACTGGGTTTACCACTTCTCATACTGGGGGCGAAATTTCATGTGGAGTTCACAGCATGATATACGAAGAAAACCTTGACCTTTTTTTACGTGTGCTTGAGTACTTGGGTCCAAAGCTACGGAACATGCATTTACTCCATACGTCATGAGTGCTGTAGTATTTTATGGCTTTTTTTGAAGAGTTTCTAACTCAAACGTCTAATTGTGCTTCAAGTTTGAGGCCTTTCTACGCCCCAAAACTCGAGTGAATTGAGCATCGTCGAGCAAGCGAACAATGCGTTGTGTAAAAAAAAAGATAAAGCATAAAAATTCCTGCGTAAAGATATCGAAAGCTTAAAGGTAATTTGTTAATGAAAAGCTTGTCATTCGAGAACCCATAGAGTAAACATATTGCACAGATGAGAAAAGATAATCTGAGTACAAATTTGGGAACGATAACACACATTTTAGAACCTCACATGTTGAAGGCCTCGAATTTCGTTTCTATTTTATTTCTCTCTAACACGGATACCTATCCATATCATGTGATGTATACCTATCCATATCATGTGATGTAGAGCTATCTATATCATGTGATGTAGAGCTATCTATATCATGTGATGTATACCTCTATCCATATCATGTGATGTATACCTATCCATATCATGTGATGTATACCCTGTAATGGGAGTAAATTTTGTTCTGTGGAAGAAAACTCATTAAAGACAGAGAATCATTAACGTTGGTGCATTGGTGCACACCTGTAGCCTAGTGGTGCTGGCGCGTGCCTCTAAGGCTCTGTATCCAGTGACCTTCCCCACCGCGTGGGCGCAGTTTCATCGTCGCATTTCTTAATTGTAAGCGCAATTATACAAAATTAGAAACGTAAAGAGAACAATCGTACAGGTAAAGATGGGGTTATTACATATAATTGATATGCATATCAAGGTATTTCTGTACAATGAACCTCAGTGAAATAACTAAACGTCTGCGAAAAATGACCACTCAACTCAGTCTGTCATGCAACGAATGGCAGTTCTCTTGATTCGACTTGGAAAATCTGAAGAATGAATTGAGACTCAGGCTCTGACCATCAACGTTGCCATGCTTGTCAAAAATGCATCATTTGTCCAACGGATGTCAAAGTCAATGTTGTTGGATTCTCTGATTCATAACACGGTAGCTTTCCATTTTTGTGGATCTAGACAGAATTTCAACCACGTCTTCCGTTCTCAGTATATCGAAGGGGGAGGCTTAGTACAAAAAACTTCCTGAAAAATAATCTCACATTTTTCATGGTGGATACAAGTCGAATGCTTCGGTCGCCATTTGAGTCTGATAAATAGGCACAGATTTCTTTATTTTTTCCACTCTGCACTCGATATTTCCGTAACTCGGTTTGAAAGAAGAACCAATATTCAAATTTTCGGTTCACCTAATTTCAAGTGCAATAATAGGCTCGTGTTGAGTCAGTCATATACATACATCTACTGTTAGATTTCGTTCGCATAATTTATACAAAAATAAAGATATTTCTCAGGAATAGAGATGATGAAATTTCTGGTCTTTGTTGGAAATAATGAATCGATTCTCCGCAAGAAAAAAAAAAGCATTTTCTCGATTCGTAAGTTTTCCGTTGAATTGATCGCAGGGTCAAATTCGAATGTTAACCCTTTAGACACAAAAAGGATGTACACGTCAAGTTTCATAGGACTGCTGCTAGTTTTTCGTAAAAAGCTAAATGGAATTCTATTGTCAACATAATTCGGTCGGTAAAGGATCAACGTAGCAACGAAACTCATACTTGAGAGATTCATCAAGATCGTTGATACTTAAATGTTGGAGCTAAAATCCGTAGAGTAAGAGACAAAATTTTTCTCCTGATCTCTTTGAATTAGGACACAATTTTACACAACTTCTGCCATTTTCCTTAATATTATGCTCCTTCAAACAAGAATATTCTCTAAAACGGGTTGACTGTGTTTTTACTTCGTACTGGGAATAAATGAAGAAAATTTTAAGCTAATTAAGGAAATATTCTGTTCAAAAGAGCGAAGTTATATTTGTTTTTTTGCATTGTTTTACAAAACATTTTACGTTTATGTTTAAAAGGACCGAGAAATATTTCCTGCATGACCTTTGGATCTCTTAAAACATGGAAGCTTAGGCTACTTAACTAGCACGAGTGTGACATCAATCGATGTTCATTTGAATGCCGAGGTGTCGAGCGCTCTCTCTGGCTGAGTACTGAATACTTTACTCATAACTATTCACTGGAAAACTATGAGATAGAAATACTTTCACACAGGTTCGTCTCATTTCAATTTAGAAATTCTACGAATCATAAATTTAATTGTTAAATATTTCAGTGTTATATTTTCACGTTACTACAGTTACGACTGTGAGCTGCATTGCGTCGTTTGATTGCAACACGCAAATTGGAACGCTTAATTTTACCCAAAAGTGCTCGTTTGGAGACTTAGTCTCTCTCAACTTTCAAAATTAAAAGTTGAACGAGTTTCACTCGTTGTTAAATATTAGAAGCACCGTCTTGCACTATGTACGTTCTCATATATTAATGCTAGGTAAATATGTTCACCTCAATATTGTAACACATGGAATCCGTGAAAGTGAGTTTAACACAAAATTATCTAAGAGAAATGCCTTCCAATTTTTCCGATCCTTTCTACGGATATGGCAATATTCTGCTGTCAATAAACAAAGGCTTCTCCACCCGAGATGAGTGCACCAGGAGACGTACACACCTACCTGGACGACGCTTCACGCGACACTGGCTGTGGAATGCAAGATCACCACTACAGGTGATTGCTGCACACCTGCTGACAGCGACACAGAAAATGAACATAACTCAACTAGTGTGCGGAGACAATCGTAAAAAGAAACAAAAGCTACAGTATCGGTACAATTGAGAATTCTCATTTCTTAAAAGGTGTTAAATTATTATTTGAAATTGTAAAAACCGAGTATCTGGAGGAATGCCATTACGTATGTACTGGAGGTGTGTTAATGTTTGAGATTGAGTTATTATTTAGTATTTGCACATGATGTCAGCCTTCAAATATGCGCAGCATGACGGAGCTGTGTCTTGCCAAGTTTGAGGTGAAGTCCTCCATGCGATACTACCAAAGGATGGTTTCAAAGAGGCATGGATGCAGTTGAAGGAAAAAAAGTGGGTTTGTTTCGCCTATTGTAAAACGGAGAGAAATGAAGAAATTTTTCAAGCTAGCTCATGATTCATGTGATCAGCTTCCATTGCATTACAATCGTGATTAAAAAACTTGATGAACACAGTATGGCTCAAAGTGACTCAGCATGTTTTCTAAAGTATGCTTGAAGATGAACAAGCATAACGTTATGCAACAATTCCCCTTTTCAAATAGAGAAGATATTTCGGTTACTTCTTCTTTTTCGATTTCTTAATCAGCCGCAATTTAAAAATATTTTTTGTGATTGAGGCAGCTCACAAATGACCGGCTTATTCTTTCCGATAAAACAAAACCATAAGTGTACTTAGTTGAACTTTTTAATTTTTCCCTAATCTTCAAAAGACAGAAAACAACTTTTCAAAGCAGGATGCGAACATGAAGGACAATGAGAGCAAGACCAGGGGAACATTTGTAATCCTTTATTGACTGCTACGGAACACTAGTCGCTCAGTCGTCTATAGCGAGGCCCTAATCCAAGCCACAACTGCTGCATGGTGCCGTGCGCACTGTGCACAGTCCCCAACTGGACCACAGTCCCCAACTGGACCACAGTCCCCA
>VOMN01052179.1:0-17219 GCA_014899125.1 Orchestia grillus | reverse complement strand
GTCAAGGTGCTGTGACGCGTTCAGTGGGCGGTGTAGTGGGGCACCCTCGCTGAAATTCAGTGTCTGCCACGTGACCCACATGGGCGCAGTGGTCTGCACTGCTTTCATCTGCGCAGTGGTCTGCACTGCGTTCATCTGCGCAGTGGTCTGCACTACTTTAGTACTGTTGTGCTGCGTTCATCTCGCTCGCTGGGGTACGACCAAATGGTAGGACGTTTCATCTCGGGAAGTGTAGCATCGTCGCAAGCGGCGTGTTAATTAAAATGCTATTTAGCGATTAGATGTGGTTAATTGCTGCCATTTGCTCATGTTGCTGACGCTCATGTGCGCCTTCCGTGATTGTGTACGTAGAAGTCCTTCCACTGTACAGAATTATTACTCCCCAAGGAGGCATAGGATAAGTCGTAGGGTTAGGTAAGGTAGATTTGTCTCTCTTATGCTATGGGGACTGGTGTCCCCAGGAGGACAGCTTTAGGTTACCTCAACTTTTGCTAGGCTGTCAGAACTTCTATCTTTCGTGTCCACTTTGCTTCTGCTGATTTTCATGTCTTTTCATCTGATTATTCTTATTAGTTTCATCCTCTTCCTTCTTAACTTGCTGTTTTTATGAGCCGGGAACCTTGTGTGGGAACACACCTGAGCATGGATTTGACGTTTTCTAAAGTCCATACTAAATGGTCCCGTCTTCTCGCTCTCATAAGATGACATTTCTTGTGGGTAGGGAGCTTCAAGTTAACAATCTAATCTAATCTGATCGAAAGCAACAATTATAAAATGAAAATAGTACTATTCAAATGCTGAATAATTGAATAATTTCGAAATTATGATGACATAGAATACAAGACTAGTTTCACCGCAGCAGCGAATTTATCATAGTAATAATTTTCTCCCCCTTGCGCATGAGGGCGGACTGTCTACCTTCTCGTCCGCTACGCAGCGCCAGCGGCATTCCGAGTGCCAGCGTCGCGGTCTGGGTATCGTGACGTCATACGCATGTTCAATTCTTATCAAACGGTTTTTCCTCTTCTTCATTTCAGTTCGGTAATTTTCTCTGGTCGGTAATATTGTTATTGTGCTAGTATCTCTATATTATCTCGACATCGATATCTGGGCTATTGTTAAAGTGTCACGATGCCAGTTGTAGCTTTCAGTTGTTTGGATTTTTTTACAGAGTGTACGTCATTAAGCTCATTTTTTTGTAATGTAGTTCCCAGATAGCGTGTATGCATGGTGGGCTTGCTTGGCGATTAAGTAAAAAAATTTCACGATTATTAATATCGCTGGTGTCGCTATTACTTTCGTATTGCAAAATAGAAAGTTTTGTTCACGAATTACTATCGTTTTGCGTTTAATTTTTTTTACATCGTGGAAATTCTACGAGCAAATACAAGAAACTAAAATATCAAAAGCATTTGTGTTAAATTCTTAAATATCAAAAATTCTACAGTTAATTGTTTCGTTCGAATTCAAAGTGTGCAAAGAAATTTTGGCTGTGGTATATGTGTATTTAATGAGCCAATAGAATTTGGTTCTGGCAGCTCTGTAAACAGAAGTGTTCTTCGTCATTATCAGCAATTTTTGTTTCTGTTCAAGACTTGCTTGCTTTTTCACTGCATTCATTTTTTTTATTTCGATTTGAAAAACGAAATATTTTAGAGAGTTTTTATAAAGTTTTTCTATGTTATACACATGAATGTATACTATTTAGCTTACCGTGGACCGTCCCTGAAAATACTTGTTCAGCGTAATACTTATACTAAAATACTCATTCAGCATAATGCTTATAACAAAATACTTATTCAGCATAATACTTATAACAAANGCATAATACTGATAATAAAATACTTATTCAGCATAATACTTATAATAAAATACTTATTCAGCATAATACTTATAATAAAATACTCATTCAGCATAATCGTGACGAACTAGCGCCTAATTTTACCGCAAGTGGTAAAATTCCTTGCCTTGACATGTTAACCTTCAAATTATTGTCCATCATAAACGTGGCGTAGGGAACAACACACATACTAAAGCACATGCTGGGTGAAATTTTATCCTGATCGTTCGAATGGAGATTATCGTATGCCTATCGTGAGCGACGTGGTATCTCAAGTTTCCTCACACTAGCGCATTGAGAGGCGTAACGAAAGCAAGAGTTCAGAGTTACCAGCCACCCGCAGCTACGTTATGTGACTGGCGGTCGCAATGCAAGACACAGCACACAGAGCACATCATGAGCTCAGTTAATCAAGACTACGCGGTAGTGGCAGTGTGGTGCAGTGCCGCCACTGCAGTTTCACGTTACAGTGCCACGTGGCCTGCAACTGTTCGACAGTTCGCTGCCCTCTACCGGCTCTGCCGTATTGGTGCATTTTTTTGTAGTCAAGTTAATCAATCAGAAGTGAAATTATTGTAAATTACAATAGCTTTTGTGCTTGCGTTCAGTGTGTTTTCGGGTGCCTGTGTTGGAGGTGTTGAAGGTGATGACCTTTTTAAATGCCTATGTCATCAACCATTTCCTGTGAAGTTCGCTTTTCAGTTATGTGAGCTCTGCAGAAGTTTGTCATAGAGGCACAACATGTTACTCCTTTGTCTTTGTGTCTTATCTATTTCAAACTTGCGTCTCTTTGTAGATGTTCACGCTTCATCTTTTACCTACATGCTCTATGTAGCTGGGAGCTCTGGCAACATAAATCTGTACAATACTTTTACTTCTTTAATGAGTCGCCTAAGCTAAATTTTTAGTGCATGTCATAACAATGGTCAGCTCATATTAAATTAAGCTAGAACAGTGCTAGCTCTATTTTTTCTTTATTTTTACAGTATAACATATATTACGAAATGTTGAATGCGTTCCACACTCGGTACATTGAGTACTGGCCTCGGGAATTTCGCGAAATAACATACCCAAAGTATTATTCTGTATTCTATTTATTTGCAAGGAATAATGTTTAATACATCAATTATTGTATCAGCAAAGCTCTCGCCGCGCTTGATGGCCACTCTGGATCGAATACATCTCATTATGTTTTCATAAAAAGCTTACGGCTGCCCCCACAGGAACCATTTCCATGGAAAACTTGACATTTTATGGCTTGCATGCGTTATTCAAGGTTACATTGAAATATCTCTCAGCGTTCATAAATAACCATGAGAACTTTTTGGCCAACGGATGAGAGAATGGACACGCCAATGCCCACTCGTCCGGCGCTACTCGTCCTAATGGGAAGCGCAGTGAACGCTTGGTGTGCATACACCGTCACACGACTGTTGGTCGCCGCTAATACAGGCTGTGGTTGTGATTGTGACTCCTTTATGATTTTAAAAATACCTAGGTAACGTCAATGTTCTTAAGAAGTATTTGCTTATTTTGATTTAGCGAAGAATTTCAAGCAATCGTTACAAAAGAATAATATCACACATTTGTACTTGAGGTGTTGAAATTTCATGCCATGTCGACCTGCGGTAACTATGTCGTAGGCCAAAATTTACGATTTCTTGTACGACAACAGTCAGATGACAAACAAAAGGCGTGTTTCACACTACGTACACTACAGTAACTTGTGTATCGGCATCAAAGCAAACTCGATAATCCTGAGTATTATTTATGTATGTACGTCGGCGTCCTAGTACACAGTGGCCCGTACACACATGTGCGTGAGTAGACGCCCCCCAGCGTGTACAAGATACCAGTGTGCACGAGTGCGTCGTGATGGCTCTAGTCGAACACACCACGCTCACAGTGGTGCGTTGCAGCTTCCCGAGTTGAACAGACCTCAACGATAATTATAACTTCAGTGTTTCTTTCTGTGTGAGGGAGGCACGCGTTTTATGCTATTTTACAGTTTCTGGAATTTTCCGCGCGCGATTTAAAATGGTTTGTTTCTCAAAGGACTTTTGCACTTTTGAACACCTCTAAGAACAGTTTAGGCCATTTATCAATGTGATCGTGTTTTACTGGACCGTAAGTTGCTTTATTGCTCTAGGCTTTTCGATATTTTACTGAGAGTGTGTGACAAAAAATGTGAACTCTTCTTATCGACTTAGGTCTCTCGATCTGAAAAAAATTATTTGATTCGTGTGAAAATAAATTTAAGAGGCGCGGTAGTGTTGGAAAGACTCAGCTGGTCAAGCCCTAAATTTTGAGTAAGGTGTTCCTGTGTCGTGCTGGTGGATGCATACAACGTCGTAATACTTTAATTTTGTGGCCGCAGTCCCGACAATCTTTAATGACCAGAAATGTTCATGAACGAGACAGCAGGTGAATGCAGTGGGAAAACTTAATGACTGGAACTGAGCTAATCTTCTTCTGCGACGAAATTATTGGACTTGATGTGAAGAACGATTCCTATTCAATAATTTGGACATCTTTAACTTTTTGATCGTTTATTTGTCTTTGGTTCATACAGTTCAACTCGACAAATTGTCATTTTCCAGAAGAATCGTGCTGCCTTTCGTGCACTGCGCATCGTGCAGTTGTGCATGTGCTGCGGTGCATTCAGATGCAAGGTACCCCCGCGGGGGAGCGGGGGAGTAACGCAAAACTATCGGATACAGTTTTTTATGTTCAAATTCAGTTACAACGTTCTTTGTTTTGCTCTATTCTTTATGTATTGTTCTATTTTCATCCTCTATTTTTTTACTTGAAATGTAAATATTACTGTCCCGAATGTTTTGGTGATTCAAGTTTTTTTTCAGAGTTACACAAGTACCGTTGTGATACATGCAAGCTATAGCGCTCTACATTTTTCGAGTATAAATTCTAAAATGACTGTGTTTAGATGACGACTTCGAGACGAACCCCCGAAATGTGCAATTTTTCCGCGGTAATCGGAGTGAAGTGACTCGACTTCGTTTTATTGCGCAGTCTGAGCGATGCTGATTTTATTCTACGCGACTATCTTCCTACTCGTACGATGATAATTAATGTGAGTATTACGTTATTTCAATTATTTTAATTGCTAGTAATCAACTAATTTTCAACTAACATGCTTAGAACTTAATAGAATGTTTTATTATCATCCTATGTATGGAGAATCTTAGTGTAATTACGTATCTTATGATTTATGATATTAAGTTTCCAAATGCATCCCTCACTGCCAAATGCATCCCTCACTGATACGACCTCCTTGGTTATAAAAACTCGACTACAATTCAATCAGCTTACTGAATAACGTTCTATTCGTAATATATCTCTTTTCTTCTTATGTCCATATGCTTAGAAAACGCAAATCATTCACCCCATCCTAATTTCGTTCTTACCGTACGAGTCCCGAAGGTGCTTTTCGTTTCCCCGTTTGGCCCACTGCCCGATGCCTAACAGTAATTGACGCTCCTTTGTGAGGCCACTGGACCCTTCACACCTCCGCTGATTAATGTTACACTCAGGCCTAATTTATTTCTCTCGCCTTTCATTTATGTTACTCGATGTGCTTGATTCTTTGGCTTGGTCTGACGAGAGATCATTTGGACATTTTTAACATTTGGATCATTTATTTTTCATTGGTTTCTATAATTCAACCATGTCCAGGTTATACGAGGTTGGGTGTAAGTTGAGAATATTGTTGTATTAGGAATATTTGTAACTAATGACTACGTTAGTTTGTATTGTTTGCTGGCGTATGTCTTTCTCAGTTTACCTACAAAGTCCCATTAGTACGTTTAATTTCCTGGGTGGATTGATAGTCTGAAGGCTAGGAACATAGCGTCCACTTTCCTTCCTCTTGTCCCGGAAAGAGATCACGACAGGCGCACGGAGACAGATCGCTCGCCCCGACATGACTTGTACTGTAATAGATTTGTAGTGTGATTTATTATATTGACCATACCTGCTGTTGGTGATCAAGAAATCGGCTACATCGTCCACCACTCTGTCTATTACTTATCGTTTGGAGCTATCAAATCGTGGAACGAAAACGANGAACGATCAAATCGGGGAACTAAAACGAATTTTTTCAGGGCCTTCAGAGTACCTGCGTCCTAGTCTGGAGGACCGGGTTCGATACCCTGGGCGGAGTGCTTTCCTTTAGAAAGAAAGATTAAACACGATATATCTAAAAAGGCGGCTCATTAATGTGGCCTGGGACGGGATTTTCCAGATACTCTAAGGGAAAGTACTCGGGTAACTACAAGGCATGAGCTTTTGAAAAAGCTCTTGTGTTCAGTATTTTTCAAAACTCTGTATAGAAGAGCGAAAATTTCATTCCGCTATGCTCCGTTGGTTATGGCATTAACGGGTTTCTTTCGCAAGTAGTTTGCGTTAGTTTTGAATGAGAATAAAATCATCTAAATTAACATATTTTAGTATAGAAGTACATATTTTAATATTTTAGATAGTTTGTAAATTGATTATATAGATTTGTAGAATCCTATTGGTTAAACTTGAAGGAATTTTTAGCTTAAAATAAGTAAATACGTAAATATTTGGGAATATACATTAACATATTCTCAGTTTTCTCAGTCCCATTTGTTTGACATAATTTTTTTTATACCTAGCAAAACTACTCAGCTTAACCAAATTATAAAAATTTCCCATTTCCAAATTCATTGACCTAAAATTACATTGTAATGTCCCCAAAGGAGGGGTAGCTAAAACAGTCGGTCAGCTAACACATGTCGGGAACTCTGGAGAGAAGGGGGGAGGGGCAGGGGATGTCCCTGTAGATCTCGATTGGGGGTCAGTGTATTGGGAGTGTCTGTCTTCGTCAGCATACTTGTAGGATTTAGTATTACTCAAAGGCATGTTCACCTACGTACAGAATCAGTGTTGTTTGTGAGAAAATATAATTGGGAGTTCATTTTAATCGTTTGGTAGGAAATTATTATCTGAGTATGTATTATTTAACACGGTAAATTCATAAGAATTTAACTTCCTTTTTCAATTTCTTTCCTCCTCATAAGTGATGAACGCATTGTTCCTGCGTCATGTCTCTGGCATTGTACGCTATTCTCAAGTTATCGTCCTGTTCTTCGCAGTTTCCTCTAAAAAAATTTCTGACTTGATAAGTCAAAGTGGGGAAAGTGGAAGAACCTCAAACAAACCTGTACGTATGAATAAATGAATGCAGCTTTTTCTATCTCTATCAGCAGTAGGTTTAATAGTTTTCTAACCCCATTCTCTTCTTCTACATGAATTCTATTTATCTATGAAATGTTGCTCACTTTTTTGTATCTTAGGCAAGTGAGAGGCGGTTGACAGCAGGAATACTAGTGTCATTATCTGTTGGAGTACTTACGAGAATCTCAGCACGATAGCCATTACAATAAGATTATCGTTAGGATCTTTCGCAATTTTGACAAATCTGAATTTATCAATTGAAGTAGTAAGTGTATATTTGATGAGGAATTCAGTGTTTTTGAAATGAATCACGGGTGGAGAAATGGAGTCATTGAATTTTTTTTTAGTTTGTTGCTCAACTAAGTTTCTTGAAAAGTTTAACGGGTATTATATTACTATATATGACGTTAAAACTAAAGGAGTTCTCAACTAATTTAACGAAAAACACAGGTTGTATCTCTAGGTTATATATCTGCTCGCAACCTTCTACATAAAATAAAACCTTCTGCTTAGGTTGTATCTTTATTTCTTCTCAAACATCGTGTTGAAACTGTTGTGCAGTGTCCGTTGCACCTCGGTGAGTGTAAGCGCACAACTTACACTTGAAAATTA
The DNA here is from genome assembly GCA_014899125.1 of Orchestia grillus. Taxonomy (NCBI): domain Eukaryota; kingdom Metazoa; phylum Arthropoda; class Malacostraca; order Amphipoda; family Talitridae; genus Orchestia; species Orchestia grillus. The sequence goes on along the minus strand of VOMN01052179.1, from coordinate 9,547 downwards.
CAATTTTGGGAATATACGCCGACTACGCTGAACCACAGCGCCTAAGCATGGCAGACTTTACCACCTTGAAGTCTGGTTACGTTAAAATTGATGTATTGATGTGTATCAGTTTTGGAAAGGCATTCATATTTGATTTAATGATTAGCGTAAAAGTTAGAGGGTTATCTAGGGTAGGGTCTCGATATATTTTGTATGCACCTGTTATTTTGCATCAGCATGATTCACTTTCGATGAAATTTCAAAACTGCACTGGTTTGAGTACATTCTTACTTCTTCGGAGCACTTGATAACCATTTGAGTCTATATTGCGTCTAACTCTGGTTATAAATAACCGGCGCTCTTCCTACAGCTGTAGGACATAGAAGCATGCAAAATTTCAGTGATCGAAGAATTCACTATGGCCCTGGTACAATGGAACTTTAAGATTATTTCACGAGTCATGAAATTTTATATTTATTCCAACAGCAGCACTGACAACGCTTTCATGTAAGAGCAAGTAGGGTCTTTCCTAATTCCGTTCCAGCTGCTCCTGTTCAACTGCTTCAACTCCAGAGGTTATAAGGTTATAATGGGCGACGCAGAATGGAGTATTACTGATGCTCGTTCGCTGGACGGCATGCTGAGAGGGACCAACTTCATTGATGTACAGTTTGACCATCCATTTTCGCGTCATAGCTCCTCAAAGAAATACGTCACTTAATTCGGGTGTACTCTTTGAAGCTTCAGTGTAAAAAAAATTGTAGACACAGATATTATGACAATGAATCCAAGCTCATTTTCCCTCTCTCGGAGAACAAATTGATGGTAAGAGTATGGTCCTAAAGATTAATATCTACTGAGTTGAAGGTTCCTACCGAAAATACAGTTTTATGAGTTACCATAGTTTCTGGTAACTACCAATGTTACCCTTAATGAAGCGAAGCTGACTGGTGTCCAGATGTAAAACGACGTCTCCTGCTTCTGCTGCTATTACGCAGTTATGGTATTTGTTCTGATTCTTGACCGTTATTTGTTCATGATTTCCTCCTTGGCTGAGAAGTGGTCGCTGCCCAGCCTGGGTTTCAAAGAGCGGTTTGTGTTAGTCGTCAGGAAATAGCTTGGCTCGGCGGTCATTCCTCAGTCCGGCGGCTGTGGTCTACTGCTGTTCCTGCGTGGGGTACTCCAATTTCTACGGGGTGGTACTCAAACTTAAATGCAGTGGTGCTCAAACTTAAATGCAGTGAAACTCAAAATTCTGCGTCGTGGTACTCAAATTTATGCGCGCTGGTTCTCAAATATCTGCTGTGATTTTTAAAGTTCTATATAGTGTTACTCGAAGGCAAGTGTAACACTGCAAAATTCTGCGTCGTAGTACTCAAATTTATGTGTGCTGGTTCTCAAATATCTGTTGTGATTCTCAAAGTTCTATGCAGTGTTACTCGAAGGCAAGTGTGTGCTTCCCTTGAAAATGCGCAATACTTCAACTACTGCGCGTTTTAGTGCAGGATTTCGTTTCAAAGTAATAAATTGGCTTGGTGTAGTGGTGATGGTGTCAATCATATGTTTCGGAGGAAATGTATGTCTTGATTGATATCTTTACGCTCAGTAATAATGAGAAAATTTGTTTAAGATATTTCTATTCATATCTAACTAAACAGGTGTTTCGTATTAACTTTCAAGTTAGCTGAACTACTGACGACTGAGTAATATCAGTAACAAGTCTCTCGAATGCAGTATTAATTCTGACAATTGCACTGCGCCGCATTGTATGTAGTTTCATTATAGCCCTGCGTGCATTGCTAACTCAACATCCGCCCTCTTCCGTGGTGCTATGTCATCCTTGTCAAGGGTAAATGCTTCCTCCTTAGCGCGAAGAATTGTTTTCGCTTATTCTCTTGGGAACCGTTTGTTTTATTAAATTTGTTCGTTATTTGTCGCTTATGCTACGCTATGATCTTGTTGAGACGCTAATTTTACCTCAATATGTTAATTTGAGAGTAGAAAAACACCTAAAAATGTTTCCTTGACGACTTTTGTAGTTTTCTTGCTGGATAAAAATGTCTGTATTTCGAGACAATATTTGTTTCCGTGTTATATTTTAGTGTGATTTATATCATTGCCATAGTCAACTCTAAGTTGTGACTTTTGGTCAATGTTTTTTCAAATTCATTCTGCGCATCATTTTGTTGCGAGTCGAGTGCGCTTTGGTGCATCAATGCGGCGTTTATTGGGTTCCGGTGGTCGAATTTATGTCTTCAGCAATGTCAATGTAAATCCGAAAAATATTGGAGATGGTGGTTCGTAGTGAGAATTTCGCTGTGGCGTTCTTTCGTCACAAAGAAAATACGTATGACTCGGGACAAACAAACTTACTGAAATCGCATCCAACGACTCCGATAACAGAAGACCCAATCTGGCTAAGCAAATGGCCTACACGGACTGCGCCATTCAAACATCCTGCTGGGCAGATATGAATTTGACTCTTCGGCCTGCCTGGGCGATAAAGTTCCGCGAAACTTACATCTAGAACCTTATTCGTCATGCGTCACGCTCTTCTAAATTTTCTAATGCGTCCAAGCATTTGCTGAGCTTCAGGCAGCCATTTTTTAAGTTACGCCTACAACGGTGAAATAGGATGACCCAAAATTTCGTCTGCAGTTTGTACAGGCTTTTTGCTCTGGCTATCAATGTGCATACAGGCTCAGTGAGAAAGAAGCCCTGAGGTTTGCAGGCACACGTGACTCGGGAGCGAGCTGTTGCGGGTGTTGCACACGCACCAAAGATCGAGGAATGATTCTCATTGTGCCACGCTGAGAGCCGCGAGTCGAGAGCATACAACGCTTTCTCTACCGAACGACGCAAAATGTATGAAAATGTAAATAAGAACCTGTACCACGTGTGTTTCGTACAGAAACCAGTGTGTTTCGAGCGCGCATTGTTGACCAATGAAAAGCAGTGTTTGTTGAGCGTCATTGTGCTAGGAAAATGGCAAGTGATGAGAAATGCATTCGATTTGCTGTGAAGGAAAAATTCAACGAGAACTGCATCGTATTGTGCACACCGGTGAACGCGCATGGCTCTCACCTGCCGTGCCTTAAGAATGTGCGACTCGGTTGTCAGAGGAGCAGTGAGAAGAGAATGCGTTAACTGAGAGACATTTCGAGCCTTAGTTTGCTTACTCAGCTTCTGCGTCTCGTGATGGGACTTTGGACCGATCAAGAATTTTACTTTGCCTTATTTTTGCACACTTGCAAGGGGTTTCAAGTCTCGTATACATTAGAATTTTTGTCTCGCTATAACTTGAGAAAAGTCAAGACTGTAGGTTGGAGGCAAGGGGAAATAGTTCAGAAATGAAATTATCGGACGAAAAATGAATTTTTTTATTCGTGCAGATATCGCTCCATAGACCGAATATCGCAGTTTGCAATGTCGTCTCAACTTCCGTGCTCTGAACAACATCCTGAATAATATTTTCATCAGTCTTCCATTAACAATGAAAACAAATTTCAGCCATTCATTAATGAGATCACTGTTTATTCCCATTGATTTATTTATTCACAAGTTTGTCTGTTATCCTCGTAACGCATGGAAAATATCATGTTGATTCAGCAATGTTGACGCTCTCCTAGTTCGGCAGCGTAACTCGTACGTGCGCTGGTGCTTCCCTGGCCCCACAGCTCCCAAACGTGTCGTCTTATTTGAAGCAACCGATAATTTGTTCCAAAAACTTAAATAGTTCAGTGCAATGAGTTATTTTTTTGCATGTGGCTTTGAGCAAGAATTTCCTTAGTCATCACTGGGAAAAAAAAATACACTTCGTTGCTTACAGAAAGGAAGGAGATGGGGATGGATTCTACGTCATCAATGTTATATTGTCATGCCTACCATTAATAATTGTAATTGTATTTGTTTATTGATAAGGTTCATGCGTTGGAGAGCAGCTAGCACCTTCATTTTAACTGGCACTGGGTTCAACCACCTAATTTTTTAGGAAGTAGTTTTTGATGTGCAAACGGAAAAGCAATCGTCAATTTTTAACACACTGAAATCTTCATTGATTAAATACTGTGGGAAGAGGTCTGATTGTACCCAAGCGTCTCTCGAAAACTTTCGTATTTAAATTTCTTTCGTCGCTCATTTATTTCTCAACTCTTGAATTGAAGCGAGGAGAAGCAGCTGTTGTTAAGGCCACCAAAGTGTTTAGTACTTTCCTGTCTTCGCTCGAGACCCTCGAATAAGTACTGAGCAGTGGCACAATCTCTTGCCACACTGCACCAGAGAGGTTCTTGACTGAACGAACAAGCTTGGCAAGCGCAGGCGACGCAGCTGTGCCTCGGTCTCAGTCTCGCGCTGGGTGTAGAGCTGTAATGCACCTCGTCTGCGCCTCCGCCAGGAGATGTTCTGTAGCTAGTGACTCTAGTATTGCGGTGGCGCTGTGGAGGACTGAGTGTTATGACGACGCCTTTTCTACGTCTCTGCCTGAAACTGACCTATAGCTAGTGATCCTGGTTTTCAGATAGTAATGGGAGAAAAGTGCGTGTTGATACATTGTTAGGTTACCTCAGCTATAGATAGGCCTTTGGAACTTCTATCTTTCGTGTCCCTTTGCTTCTTGCGATTTTCATACCTTCTTCACCATCTCTTATCTTTTTTTCCTCTTCTTTTTAACTTGCTGTTTCTATTCGGAGGGAATCTTGTTTGGGAACAAACCTGTGCATGGATTCCACACTTTGTCAAGTCCATACTAGATGGTCCTTTCTCTTCGGTCTCTTGAGATCGCCTTTGGTGTGGCTAGGGAGCTTTAAACCAACTAATAATAATTATAATAATGACGTGAATTGATAACGTGATAACGTTGTACTCGGTAGGACAATGTGCAGTGATTATACTCCTGCTCCATGTTGAAGCGCTTTTTCCCAGTTTGTGGCCATGATTTCAATGCACAGCGGCGCTTCGGGACCGCACGCGCCGGTACCACTGAGGAGGTCCCTGGCCGAACTCCAGTCGTGCGCGAAGTTTATTTGATGCGGTTACTTGCTGCTTCCCTCTCGGAAGAGAAAAATTAGACTTCGCAGTTTCTACTACTCCTAGGTGTCCTGTCGGTCATTAAGTTATTAAAAACTCAATTTACCTTATGTATTTCCCCTTGATTAGCATAATGTGTGCCTTCTTTTCCCTTTGCTGGTGTTTTGGGAGAATATAGCTAAAATGCCTTCCCATCTGGACCCCCGTCAGAACATGCTCCGCAAGTTGCGGTCTTGCAGACTGACTACTTTGGGCCGAATTTATTTGTTCTACAAATTTATTTGTTCTACAAATTTATTTGTTCCTGACACTTGATTACCAAACCATGCCTTGTCTTATAATGAGGTTCACGTTTTGTTTCATAGCTTTCAAATCAGCGTAGTTTACTTCTGAATTTTTATTAGAAAGTTAAGTTTTGACACTAGATTCCAAAAAGTTTAGTTTGAATATTTGTATTCAAAACTAAGCTTTCTAGTGGTAAGTCTTAGTCTAGGTCTATCATATTGCATAAATGATTTTGTGAGCTATTTCAAGAGTAAATTTGATAATAAACGGTTTGACTGCTAATCATCTTAACTTGAGATTTATTTTATCTCTTTACAACAGGTTACATATTGTTCATGTGCATTTTTACCTTTTGACTCGGTTACTGGCTATGTGAATGATCTCGGAGTTCAAATATTCAGGCAGCGGTTGCACACTTCATAAATGAAGACTGCAGTAGATAACTTCTTGAATTTCGTCAATCATGCAAAGAACAACGTTCTCCAATCTGACGACAAGTCCTGTGCGAACTGTGGCATTGAAGGTAATGCCACTATTGAGGAAACTGTCCATCGCGGGGGGGATGCAATGTACAAGCTCCACTTACCGGCGGCTCTCAGGGACGATTGTGCGCTCGACTCTGCGAATCAAGACCAAGGAAAGTGTGAAGAATCTCGCAATTTGGACGTTACAATTCGGAAAAACAGTGCGCGTTTATGGCAAAGGTTGTCTTGGAGATTATCCACGAAAAGTTTGCACGAGAACCTTGAGGAGGAACCCACGGAAAACAAAATTAGAAAATTTCCTGTCGTCGTTGAAGAGGCGATGAAAGTTCTCAAGAATGGAGTGACACTTCCAAAGCGTGCTTCTTTGTCGATTGGCCAGACATCCTCTAGGACTAGTCATGACGAGTTTAAAAAAGCTGACAACGATTTTATTGGCTGGTCGAGCTTTAATGGCGTCAGAGGGCGTGATACCCTGGCATTCAATGATAAAAGTTTTGGCGCGACCCCAACTTGCTCGTGCCTGCCAAACGTGAGAGAGATGTTAGACATTTACGGCTATGAAGAAAGACCGAGTTCCATAGGTAATGAAATTAATTCAGAATTACCTATTAGTCATCATCGTGACCTCAGCATGAAGGATTTTTGTTCGTGCCCTTACAATGGGAACCAGTCGGCTTCTGCTTTGCAAATGACTGATAAAGTTACGTGTGGTTCCTCAGTTGACATCCTTCCAGTTAGATCTTTACCAAGGCGCGATACGTCTTTGGCTCTATCTGAACTAGCTGATGATGATTCTTCAGCGTTCGATTCTGGGTATAAAGATTCAGAGTCCATACTGAGTCTTCCTTTTAAAAGTTCTGAGTCTGACACAATTGAAAAGGGAAACTCCAGTTTGTCTGTTGATGTTGATTACAATTTAGAGCCTCACTCGCACAAATCAGAATCTGACTTTGTTGATGTCAACTTTGAGGGGAATGAGTCTCTTACGAATGCTTCATGCTCGTGCAGGGGAGGTCCAATTGATTCAAACTTTGGGACCCCAGTATCGTCAACACAGAAAAAAGAAATAACCCTCTGCTCTAACAGAAACTCGGAAGAGCATCTCAGAATGTCTGACGGTCCCGACCAATGCAACAGTCTAGCTGACGTACAAAGCGAGAACTCTTGTGAATATCCTCCGTTGAAAATTCCTCGCGTGGCTATCACGAAGAGTACGGACGACCGACCCTGTTTTCAGGAGAGAGAAAATTATGAGAAAGAATTGAATTTTTCCCCAAAATGTTATCAAGGTTCTCAAAGTGACCTCCATGGTGATAAGGATGAGATCTCCACCTCTCAGGATGAAAACCTCTCTCCGCACTGGAAAGAAAGACGCCCTAGATCTTCTTTCCCTTCCTGGAATTTATCAAATAGTAAATCGGAAAGCTTACTCAAATCGTTTTTCAGGCCACGGAACTCGTATTCTTACGATTTAAATTTACTAAAACGAAGCGAGTCTCATTCGTTGAATTTCTCACGTAGCTTTAGTAGATTTGGAAGCTTTACCTCAAGTAACGCGAGTTTTCTGTCTTTTTTCAATGACAATAAATCTGATTCAGGAGATTCTGAAGCAAACAGTGGCATAGAAACCGTTCAATCTGGTCTCTTTGATGTCCTGGAAGAAGAGATGCCAGTAGCCAAGAGTCTTGCTGGTGATTCTTGGGACTTGTTTGCGAGAGATGTACTTCAAGAAACTGGGCCGTTCTATGAATGTCTTAGGAAAAGCTTTCGGAATTGTTCTCAGGGACGCCCATACAGACCGAGAAGGAAAAGAAGACGTACATCTAAGCGGATTTATAAATTCAGTCCGTATCCTGAATCGTGTCCGTACTTCACTGGAGGAAGATTAGGCTCTAAGAACTTTTTGGTAAGTTGAACGTCATCGAGGGTTTTGACAGCCGTATGAATGAATGACTTTTTTATTTTTAACTAATTGATGTCCCTATCTTACCATCTTCAAGTAAATTGTGATATATTTTTATTTGATCAATTGATTTACAGTAACTCCATATTTATTTCTTAAAAGCTCCCCTAATTTGTATTTTGTGTGATAAATGATACAATTTGTTATTTATCGTCCACGGTTTTCGCTGATAATGTGAAGGAGGTAATAGGTCGGAAATTTAAAATATATTGCAAAAACTAGTGGATTAATAATGAACAATGTGCTGTGCTTCAGTAATAATTACTTGCGTCCGAGTAAACGATATTATTCATCATCTAGTCATGTGCACTTTATTGTCTACTACATTAGTACCGTTAAAATATTTCGTATTTAATTTTTCAAATTTATTTATTTCTTAAAAACATTGGTTTTGATCCCCAAAATACATGGTTTGCCATGCTTTCGGGTCCACGTATTAGTAATAAAACGAACTTGGAATATTTTCTATCTTTGAAGGGTTATACGTAGCCAAGATTTTACCTTTAGCTCAGTTTTAAAGCGGAGAGAAAACGTAACATTTTTATCCTGACTAGCAGAAACTTTGAATATTTCTGTGCATTCTCGCCAAGTAAGGTAATTACCTGCGTCCAGTACACTAGTTTCCATATTAATTTCTGCTTGTCATTGCACGTTTAAAAATCCATTGTAGTTTTTTGTGTATACATACGTTCGGTTAAAGGGCTATCACTACTTGAGGGCTGTTAACTCCATTATGCGCATTTTCTTCTATCGCCTGATTTATTACGAGTTCAATGCAATATAAATTTTCCTCGAGCAATGCTTGATAACTTTGATGCCTATTCGGTATCATGCAAGCAGCCTTGTGTAGACGTGATGCTAATCAGTCAAATGAGGCGTCGACACTCATTATTATCACCTCATAGCTTTCTGTTTTACGTACCAAGTCAAAAAAAAGTTTATCAATTGGCCTCGTTCAATTTCACATTAATGGACCACATCCCAATTTGAAGACACCTCCAGGTAGACGTTGTTAGATTACCTCAGCTTTAGCTGGGCCTACGGGAATTTTATCATTCGTGCCCGCTTTGCTTCTTCACATTTTCATGCATTCTTCTTTGATTATTCTTCAATTTTTTTTCTCTTAGCTTAGTTTGTGGTTTTTATGCGCAGGGAATCTTGTGTGGGAACTCACCTGTGCACAGATTCCTCGTTTTCTTAAGTCTATATTAAACAGTCCCTTCTTTTTGCTTTCTTTGAATCACATCTCATGTGGGTGTGGAGCTTTAAACTAACTAATAATCTAATCTAATTTAGATACTCGAAAACTGCTTTGTTTGTTAGTTTCAAGTGTATGAATATTAAGGAGGTTTTTACAACAACTTTACTACATCTTAATCAGTATGACACCTCGGTGCTGCTACGAAAAAAAAATGTATGTGTGTTTATTTATCTAATATCCTTCCACTAAAAATTGTTCCTCGTGCCTCACGTAGAAATATATCGTTCAGTCCAACATCTTAATTATTTAATAGACGCTTTTGCACGAGCGATTTCGAAGGTGACTCCTTGTTCACTTATGTCTGTACCCTGTAGTGAGCGTCAGTGTCACCTGAAACTCTGACCTTGTAATGCCTCGTGACATCTTCATCGATTTTGAAAGAAGGAATTGCCTTGCTGTACCGACCGTAAGCACGAATTACAACCGAATCACGACAGTGAAATCTTGGTTCCCATAGACACGACAAGGATGTTTTTTTTTCTCGCGTTGGTGTTGACTAAATTATGTTTGCATGTCGGCTGCCAAAATACAACATTGGCGCTTTGTTCA